>JACEGR010003492.1:0-103915 GCA_014170235.1 Listronotus bonariensis | reverse complement strand
TTTCGTCCATTTCAATTTGATGGACCCCGCTGGCAAGGTCAAGGGTAGTAAAATACTGACACTTGCCCAATTTATCCAATATATCGGTAATATTTGGCAGCGGGTACTTGTTTGGTTTTTCGTTAAGTTTACGAAAGTCCGTTACAACCTTCCATTTTTGCGGCCCTGAAGCGTCAAGTTTCTTAGGAACCACCCACAGTGGTGAGGACCAAGGAGAATTGCTTGGGCGTATTATATTTTGATCAAGCATCTTTTTAATTTGTGATTCCACTTCTTTTTTATGAACAAAATGGTATCTATATGATTTGGTATATACAGGGTCTTCGTCAAATGTCTTTATCGAATGTCTAATTTTACTTGTAAAAGTTAAAGGGGTATTTTCATTATAAAAGATATCCGAAAATTCATTACACAATTTTAAGATTCTACTTTTTTACTCCATGTTAAGATGATCGGTGCGTATTTTTGAAGAATCAAAATTATTTGAAACTGCCGTTTCGTCAAAATTATTTAAATTAATATTTTCGAAATCTTTAAGATCGAATTTTTCTACAGAAAAAGGTTCTGAAAGATCTATTGTTATCGAATTACATGTATTATTTAAAATAGTTGTTAATGCGTAACCATTTTTGGCAATCGTAAGACAGTTTGGAATTTCACAATTATTTAACCTTTGGTACGGGACTATTATTTCTCCGTCCTTTATATCAGTTTTAATTTTTACTACTTGTTCTGTTCTCGGAGAAACTGTGATATTATTCACCTCGGCACGTGTTTTATGAAATTGTAATTTAATCCTCGCGTATGGAGTAAGTAGAAATCCGTTTATCGTAATTAATAGTTGCTTGTATTTCTTTTAAATTATCAAGTCCTATTAAGCCGTCAACTGTATTGTGAAATTTAAATAAGTAAAATTTTAGGTATTTATTTTTTGGAAGATTAAAGATGGATGAAGCAGGAATGTGTGCACTATATTCGTGTGCTGATTGTTGGAAAACGGTTGACACAATAAAGGGATCATACGTTATATTTTTTGCATAAAATTTATTTGCGAGATTTGGATCAATAAATGATTTTGTGGAACCGCTATCAATAAGAAATTTTAAATTGTGTTCAGGGAATATAACATATGATAGTTCGCTTGTGTCGGCATTATTAAGTAAGATAACTTGGGGTGTTATGTTTCCGGATTGTTTTGAAGAGTTTCTTGAAAATTTGATTCATTAGTAGGTGCAGGGTAATATTTTTCTTGATTATATGGGTCAAAGTACTGACCTACATCATTTAGGTCGGATTGAGTGTCTAATGTCACGTCTGATAAAGAAAAATCGTTTAAATCTTCAGGGGTTTCCGTATCGGTAACATAATATGGCTGTTCATTAGAATCAAGGGTAGTGTTGTATAATTCTTCAGCAATAAAACGTGGTGGTTGATAGGTTGACTGAAAGTGATTTCTCTGAAAAGGTTGTTGACCAGGTGTTGGTCTCAATGTATGATTTGATTGTCTCGTTGTAGTACTCATTGGTGTAGGTTGGGGTAATAATTTGTTTTGATTTGGCCTAAAAACATTTGCATTATTTTGTCTAGGCTTAAATACCTGTGAATTTGTTGGAAAATTTTGTTTTAAATTATAATTGGGTCTAATCGGGATTGGCTGAGATGGAAATGATGGTTTAAAAGTAAATTGGTTATGCGGTGTATGCATATTAAAGACACGTGGATGTATTTGGGAAGTATTTGTGGGCCTAAAATGTTGTATGGGTTGCTTGGGATTGGATATTTTGGACAAATTTTGAAAATAATGCGTATTATATTCCTCCGTCACGAACTGTAAGGCTTCCGGCAGGTCCCTAGGATGCATGCAACGAATTGTCGTTCCTAAAGGTTCTTTTAAACTGGATAAAAAGTTTTTAATGCTAAATTATTATAAAGATCTCGCTTTCAGTTTTTAGCTTCGTCTTTTACTTTATGGATATTTATGTAGGAACAAAGTAAATTTAAAATATGCAATATACGGTCATAAAATTCGCTTGGTTTTTCATTATTTTGTTGCCTTAGCATGACTAAATCCCTATTTAAGCAGGCTTCGTCTCTTTGATCGGCAAAATGCCTACTTAAAATTATTTTTAACTCATTCCAAGTTGAAACGTTTTGAGTTCCTAAAATTAATTTGGCACTTCCGCTTAGTTTACCTATTATTGAATTTAGTAAATATATATTTTGAAAATTATTAGGTTCATCGGCTTTATAAAAAGCATCAATTAAACTTTAATAAACGGCTAAATATCTATTAAGGTCATTGGGGTTGCCATCAAATGTCGGCACACAATTTAAATATTCGGGTTTAAACTGAGCCATTGTAACGTTACTGCCTATATTTAAATTCCCTTTTGGTAAGTAATAAAAACTGTATTGATTCCCTCTTAAATTTTCTAAAGTTTGATTTAGTGATGTACCTGCGGTACTGTTATTTATGGTTTGATTAGGTGATGTACCTGCGGTACTGTTACTTAAGGTTCGATTAATTAATCGAATTACTTCCGTAGGATTGGAAGTAGAGTCAGTTGAAGGCGTTAATTCTAAATTAACCAATTTGTCAATGATATCATTTAATTCAGTCATATGTTCAGTTGCACTTAAATAGCAATCATGCTGATTATCCTAAACATAACTATAAGTTCCGGTTTTTGGTTGGCGATGTGGTCCTTCCAAATTGTCCTGATCCTTGCGAGAATTGGGTAAAGTTGGTCCAACTTCCGATTGATCAAAGGTAGCAGGTACACGATGTACTGGGAGTTCCTCAGGAACTTGATATAAAAACTGGCATTTTTAAATAAAACACCCTGTATAGTGCATAACCCTATTTTTAAAACTATAAAGAATAGAAATATCAAATGTGGTATTTTATTAAAGCTCTTTAAAATAGATATTAATGGTGATGTAATATCCATGGTGTCTAATGGTAGGTTCACATCTGAAATTTATTGCATGATATTTATGTCAGACAGAGATTCTAGCTAATGAACACAATAAAAAATTTCTATCAGACATAAATATTTGACCCTTTTCATTAGCCAGAATTTCTGTCCGAAATAAATAGCATGCAATAAATGTCAGATGTAAAGCTACCATAATGTCATATCTCTGAATGTCACTAGCGAGTCTGGGCAAATCAATTCGATTTTTCTCATAATTTACTTTTTTTGGGTTGTGCCAGTTTTCTTCTTAATCAGCGATGTGTTCTTTAATTATTTCTTTTACAAAAAAAATATGTATTGTGAAGAGGCCTTAAACTACAACAACAACCGTACTTTATAATATTTAATTATTTAGTCTATAAATATATACCTTTGGGCAAATGCAATAATTATTTTTTAGAATTAATTAGCCTAATTATATGTATTTAAGCTTAAAAAATAATAATTATTAGCTTTTAACATGCCACCAAAACCGTTATCCTTACATCTAAACAATATTTTTTCATCGCTGTATTTTTATAAATATCCAACTAGGTATAATTGGTACCCAAAATTTATGAATTTTGTAACTAAATTAACTAATTGATATATTTGATTGCTACGCCTCTGAAAATATATTGAATAATAATTCTATTTTTATTTGATATCCTATGATTTCTCTACCCAATATCGTTTATTTATGTAATTACTTCTTTTTAAATTAAAAGTTATTTATTGCAATTAATTGTCCAATTTCTTTTAGCTTTTAAACCAATAACCAATTTATAACTAGTTAATTAGACGTGTCGGAATTAGTATTATCTTTAATGAAACGAGTAAATGGATAAACTAACTAATAATTGGTTACTAACGTTAAACAGTGAACTATTATTGTTAATGATTACGGAAGAAGCAGATTTGTGTGGGGTCTACCTGAATCTAATTATAATTCATCAGTTTTGATGAGCAAAACAACTCAGGTAATCACCGCTTAATTTCTTAGTTGTTTAGTTTTTATTTCGAAGAAAGGTAAGCCGTATTTGGAATTCTCCAATTAACGATGTAATATTTATTTTTAACAAAACCTTTTTTACTTTACATTTTTAATGGTTACGAGTATGTAAGATTTAAATTGACACACGACAGTGGCGTGTAAAGCATAAGACACAAGCATGCTAAACAATTAATTTTATCAATCTGAATTCAATTTTAACAATTCTGCTTACCTTAAGCCGCGTCCAGACTTGCAATAATTCGTCGTGCCGCTCCGTGTGCAACGTAGCGCTGGCGTGGACGTGGACGGAATTCACGTCATTTCAAGGGCTTGGCGAATAATTCGCCAGTGATTCAGAGCATGTCGGTATTTTTGGCGTCAAAGGAGCGCGCCAACAGGTTGGTTAGCTGGCAACAATTCCCCGCGCCGCTCTACGCCGCATTCAGCGTCACATGGCGAGCACCTGTGTTATGGACAGAGTTCATGTTGTTTTAAGGGTGTGGCGAATGATTTGCCGGTGATTCAGAGCTTGTCGCTTTTTGGCGTCAAATGAGCGCGCAAACAGGTTGGTTGGTATGAACGGAAAATTTCCCCGAACATCATAACATTTCCAGCCACCGGAATCGTACGTCGATCGAAGAGCGTGTGTTGGGTTTATTACTAAATATTGTATATAATATAATATAAGTTAAACGAATAAATACAATGTCTTTACCCTTCCATAGCACTATGGTTTCTGCGACTCAATTTTGAGGCTAAAATATATTTTTTCAAATTGATAAAAAAATAATTTTGGTTCTTTACGTGGAAAGCAGATACATTACTGTTTAGATAAATAGTGTGTTTATTCTTGATTTGTTCTTTTTTCTTGGGATACAGGAAGCTGAATTTAGTACCTCTCACATATAATTCAGTAGCCGTAAATAAATCGTTAAGTGACGCCAAAAGTAGTTAGTGTGGTGCTAATCTGTTTAATCATATTTTAAAAGACAATATATTTTTTTATTTACTACTAAGTATGTTTTTTTTTAAATATGTATTTGATAGAATTACCTAATTCTGTTCGTTTCAAATAAAATTAGTTTGCCTATTGGCTCATTTACTAATAATTTTTAAAAATATTTAATTTCTGGAAGGTTGAGAAAAAAATGATGCATTTGGGGGCAATATATTTCACATTTTTTTGTTAAGTCTTTATTTGTGATTATTATTTTACCTTCTTTACTTGCGATTATTTGCTATCCTGGAAATAATATATATTTTTTACAGATATGCACTATTTTAATAAAGACCGCCTTTTAGAATTGTGGTTGTAGAAAGGCGATAAAAACGAATAGTTTTTAAAAATACCCAAATCAAAAGATCGAAATAAACATTAACTCCTCTAATGAACCTGATATCTGACAAAAATTTGTCGCCTCTGCCCCAATTTTATAGAAAGATGGTGCCAAAAAGCACAAAACAAGGGGTATGTTCAAAATAAAAATTCTGCTTGGTTGGAAAAACAGATTGTTATTGTATTTAATTTATCTACACCGTCAACATTTCCTTGTGGATCCAGGTTATCATTTCAGGAAAAATCAGAAAGAACTAAGGAATTTCCGTAAGAAAGTTCAATAGATCTTATACAGGGTATTTCTTATAGCATTGCCAATATCTCAATATTTAAAATGCTAAATCTCATTTTTTAAATGGAACACCGTGTATATTAGGTTATTATGAAGTATTTTTAGATTTTAGGAATAAAAATATGGTAAGTTGTTCCAGCGATTCCTATACCAAAAATGTATGGTTTTTTAGATATTTAAGGTTTTTGAAAAATTCATGACAAATATTTTGTTTGATAAAGAAGAACTTTGGAATTTTAAACCAAACACCAAGTATATTTGTCAATCTTATTAAAAATTCATTTTCCCCTTTAAAAAATGTAACATAAGCTATGGTTATTTCCAGAAAGAACGCATTTATCGACCTGCATAAAGTTGTCTTCTACTTTTGTTGTCCCATTTTTTGTAACGGTAAATTTAGCTTTTATATAATTGTTAAATAATATTCTTAATTTCCATGCAGTGAAGTTTTTAGAGATAAATAAATGCTTATACTAATTTTTTGTTAGGGGAAAAGATGAAATTTTAGGAATATTGAGAAATGTACTGGGTGTTCCATTAAAAATAACAAAGTTTATTTTTATTAAGAAGATACTAGTAATGGATTTTTTTAAATCTTAAATATCTAAAAAATCTCACATTTTTGGTATGGGAATCGCTTAAAAAACTTACCTTATTTTTATTCCTTAAATCTAAAAGTGGCCTAATATACTAATATGTACCATTTAAAAAATTGAGATTTAGCATTTTAAATATTAGGATACTGGTCATGCTATAAGAAATTCGCTGTATAAGATCTAGTGGATTTTCTTACAGGAATTTATTTTGTAGTCCTTGATGTGTTAAAACACCTACCTAAGTATAATTAATAACTAGTTTATTACCTAATTTTCGGGTAATATGTTTTTTTACAAAAGTTTTAGTAACTTATAAATAGCGCGGCAACATCGCCACAAGTGCCAAATTAAAACAACGTACTTTATGCAATATTTTATTCTGAATCCGATTTTGTAATTTTTATAAAAAAATAGGGATTACAATTTAAAAAACGAACTTTTTAGCCATAACATTTTTTTTGGGGCACATTTTTAGGGTATGTACGTTTAAAAACCCTACAACTTATTTATAAAAACTTTTGTCATATCTCCTTAAACAACAGAAATATTAGACTTTCCCAGACAATAGGGCCACCCTGTATGTACACCTACTATCATCTATCATGTATAGGGTTGCAATAAATTCTATAACCAATGTCGGGACACCCAGGTTTCTGGTATGTTTTAGTTTGTTTTAGTTTGGAGGAGTGGGTGGGCGGCGGGGGAGGAACTATATCAACTTGTATTTTAATTTAGTTATAAAATTTAGCAGCATTTTAAAGTTAGGTATACTGATATTGCAAAATTGCTTCGACAGATTCTACCAACAGTCGATTGCCATTAATAAAAAAATCTTTGTGAATTGATATTAGTGGTGTGCATATTCGAAAGATTTCGATATTCGAATATTCGTATTAGGAAGATTTTATTATTCGAAAGATCTTTCGAAACATTTTATATTTCATTGAGAAAGATATTTCGAGACACCTTTCAAAATATTTCATATTTCATTGCGAAAGATGTTTCGAAACATTTTATATTTCATTCCCGATACTCGTTTAATTCTGTCAACATACCAAATAAACGATTGTTGCTTTTACCAGAATTTGAAAGGTTGCGGCAACGAATTATTTAACGTCTTATCAGGGGCGGTCATATCGACTTTCTGAGAGGAGGGGAGGCCAAGGAGAAGTGTGTGAGGTGGCAAAAAACAAAAATTTTTAAAGGAGGTACAAATTTTTTGAAGAGCAAAAATAACTAACCTCTTTTTATTGTTATTACCTTTCATTCTTTTTATAAAATTACACACGTATTTGAAAAGGTCCTCACTCTTCAATTCCATCATCAGCCTCACCCCTCGGACCAACCTTGGGGGACCCTCAATAAGTGCCCATAATTGCCATCAGACATGAATGAAACACAATAAAATAGAAAGGATGTCGCATCCAAGGGGCGGCCATGGCCCCTATGCCCCCCTATGACCACCCCTTCGTCTTATTTCAAGAATTTTCGAGTTTTGGTGCTATTTAACCGTAAATATTACAGCTGATATTCATTGTTCGTTTCATTACTAATGGTTTGCGGTATGTTTTATGGGTTGTCTATATTAAACGCCTAGATATAAATATCATTCATTATTTATTCGGTATCTTTCGTATTTGTGTTCGGTGTTTACGAATATGAATTCATCACTGATCGTTCATAAAATATTTCACTTCGAAATACGAATATTCGGAAGAAATATTCAAAACATTTCGAATATCTCGATGTTCGAATATCATTCAGAAGATCATTTGAAAGGTTCCAACACTAATTGATATTATGTGAAGGAATTGAAAATAAGTATTTTGATTCTGGTAAAAGGGTAATACAAAATTAAATATTTTGTTCCATATCGTAAATCGGGACTTTTCGCTATGAAATCGGGACTTTTCGCTATGAAATCTGGACGTCCGGACATAGGACCTAATAACGGTGTCAGTCTCGATATATCGGGACGGATGACAACCCTAATCATGTACTAAGTTTACACGAGTGCTTTAATGCGTATTAGCCAACTGCCAATTTGAATAAAGCGCATGTATAAACGCTCTTAAACAATCTTAAAAGTCGTAATTCGCATTACATTAGCAATTTTATATACCTAAACAATGAATGACATGCGACTTAACAGCTTTTAAAACGCTTTACACATGCGTTTTATTCAAACTCGCATTTGGATAATGAGCATTAAAGCGCTGGTCAAGGCGCTGGTCAAGGCGCTGGTATAAACAAAGGGTCATATACTAACGATAGTTTATTTAGTAAAAATTTAGTAGTAGGTCACTGTTAACCAAATATTTTAAACCAAGGAAAAAGAAAAACGAGCCCATTACGCAGCCAACCAATAATAATTAACCTCGATCATTTCCCGCAGTGCTTGGATTTTAGATATTCATAAAAAATGCTGTGACGGGTTTTTTG
Organism: Listronotus bonariensis; assembly: GCA_014170235.1. NCBI lineage: Eukaryota > Metazoa > Arthropoda > Insecta > Coleoptera > Curculionidae > Listronotus > Listronotus bonariensis. The sequence continues at coordinate 95,298 of JACEGR010003492.1, read as the reverse complement.
TTATGACAACAGCCATCAAGACTAGTTCCACAACAAATGTTCATTATTATTGCAGCTATTAATTTAAAGTCAGTTTGCAATAGCCTATTAAAATGATTGATACGACTTGTTTTTCTACTCACTGTATGAGCTAAATGGTCAACAGATTGGTCGGTGTAGTTTTTGTGGTTGTTTTAAATGGGACAATGCAGGGTACAGTTCTAATAATACAGTTTCTTTATTTTTAAAATTAATTTGTAAGAACAAGTTTTAAACAACTAGCGATTACCACTTCTTTTTGGACACAACATTGTAAAACTTGCATTATTAATATATTATGTTACCTGCCGCCCGCATGCAAGAATAATTTTGCCAATATCAGCTCTTATAATTTTTTCTGAAATATTTAAATCTTTTAAAAAAATAAGTAAATATTATACAATTTTACAACCTAATTGTATTACAAACATATAAATTGTTACATGTATTAAACAAAATCTAAAAAGTGGTTACATTTAACACTATGCTCTTTCTAATTTTATTAAAAAATTGTTTATTAACATCAGATTTTCTCCTATATTTTTAATTTATTATTTTCGATACTTATAATTGATGCCGCGAAATATGTCTGAAAGCGTTTCTTGGCCCTCTGTAGTTGGTTAATTTTTTTATTGTTTTAAGTAAGGCAAAGCTTCTTTTTTAATTGGCTATCTCAGGTAATGTTAAAAAATAGTAGCAATCTCCTAATATAAAAACCGATATATTGCATAAGCAGTTGGTTTTAGTATATCGGCCAGTAATGTAATAAACAAACAAGCAGTATTAGTCACCCATGTTTACATGCCGGTATTTAGTTAGATTATGTCTTTTCCTCACATTGCCGATGTGTTATGTTTTTAGCTCAACGCGGTATAAGGTTATTCGTAAAAAGGTGTTGAATAACATTAAATGTATAAATTTAAGGCAATCTACATTGTAAATTAGTTAATTTTATAATGTAAATCTTAAACTAAAATATATATTTTTTAAATTTTAGATAAAAAGTATAAGTCCCCAAAATTTTTACATGCGATTTTTAAACATTGTGCCAAAAATCGTAACAAAACTTTAAGGCCAATTGACATGTTTTGGATGTCGGATTGAGCGAATTTTCTAACTGTAACCCTTACGATTTTTGGCACAATGTTTAAAAATTGCATGTAAAACATCGTTGTAACTTTATCCGGCAAAAATATTTCACATTGACAGGCTGGTTTAAAGTGCCACTTCCATATATGGCGGTATAAATATTCGTGGCAGACTCGTCAAAAGGAAAGTTTATCAGCGTTGAATTCAGATATTTTTTTTCCGGAGGGAAGTTTTATGTGGTTTTAAAAAATTATTCGGAGGGGGAAGGAAGTTTTAGGGGAAAAAATGACATAATATTTTATTTAACCCTAAACACATTTTTGCAAAACTTTTTTGTTTTTTCATCACCTTTTACCGAAATTCTGAAATAATTTAATTTATTGTTTCATTTACCACGTTAATATTTGGTTTAAAATGAAAGAAACTTGATAAATCACATTATTTAAACGTCGACACCAAAATCGACCAAATCCGTTTAAATGCAGTGGTAATTCCCGGTTTTCCTTTATTGGTTGATGACCTTAATTTTTATTTAGTATGTTTTTATGTATTACCAATATAACTAATACCATTTCGCTATATTGACAAGCAGGCCCCAACTTTCCTAAAGCATAAATACATATAGCAAGAAGTTTTTTTTATCACTAAAAATTATTCATCGATATACTAACAAAATGTCAGACTTTGAACTATAGCATAAGTGTTTGTAATATAATGGTATTTTTGTGGTAAATTACGAACAAGAAGCATTAAAAAGAAATAATCACGCCTCTTTACTAAATCTATTGTATCTGCCAAGGCTGGTTATATGTTATAGGCTTGTATCTTTGCATACTGCATACTGGGATAAAAAAAATACACTTTTTCTTAAATTTAATTTAAAACATTTTTTTCTGGGAAGACCTACTATCTTTAAATGAGACTTTTTTATATTTAAATAAAAACTTATTTTACTTGTTACCGGTGCTTTCTTGTTTAAAAACTAAGTAAAATTTTCCCCCTTTTTACCTTTTTTATTCTTGTTTTTTCACCTCGACAAAAATGCATAATTATTTCTTCTTATGATTTCTCTGCAATAAGATCTATCTGTACGAAGGCAGTTAACATGGAGATCGTAGAATCAAAAATGGGAATCATGTTCTTGGTAGGTCTGGTTAGTTAGGAGACCAAACAAAAAGTAATAACTATGCATTTTTATGGAGATGACCAAACAAGAATAAAAAAGATAAAATAAGGTAAAATTTTACTAGGTCCCAAACAAGAACAGGTCTTGTTACCATCTATGTACCAGTGTTAAAATCCTAGGTTTGTTTGATAGGAGTACCCGAAGTAAAGAAATTTACTTTGTATGCTTACCCAGTGGTAAGCATGCAGATTTAATTGAATAAAAAATTTGTAAAAGCTGTTTTATTATCTCCATTAAAAATATTAGAAAAGGGCACATAAATATGACACGTCATAAGGTAAATATTTAACGTTCTCATTTTTCTTAACTATCACCTTCATAGTGGTTAGTTGGTATATTAAACCTAACAAAAATAAAAGATTTACTAAAGTTATTTGCAGATTTGCATTTTGTTTATAGCTTTGCAATTGGCAAATGTATACATTGTATCTATTGTGCGTCTCCAGAAACAACCTTTCTTACACAGGTTTCGAATAGAAAGACTTTCGGTAAGATCATTTAAATTTTAAAGGCGAACTTGAACCTAGTTAGTTCACCAGTTTTAGCCAGTATAGAAGATAAATAATAAAAGTTACTTTTCTTTTAAAAAAACATCTCTTGTCTAATGAAAATTCTTATGGGATAACTCAATTCTGATATTAACAACCTCTGATGTTTGTGCAGGAATATTTGCCAATTTCTTATTAGTAGTACTATTAAATAGATAAGACTATTTTTTATAAGTTAAACTTTTTTAAATTATTTTAATGTGTGGCTCTTATCTAGATGGATTGCCAATGCTTATCACCTGCGCGAAATAGAAGTTACGTTTCATGGGTAAAGACAGGTTTGTGTGCTTTAATACAAGGTATCACCCGTCGTCACCGAATGTTCACGCGTGGGCAAAGTACGAACTATCGGTAATATCGGGCATAATTTACCAACGCGTTGTCTGGGTATAATTGTTTACTGCGCGAGACCCGAGATCCCAAAAATGGTTCTGGCTGCGAATCTAAATGTGTTTTTTTATAGTGTATTGGAAAAGGTAATTAACAATACACTTGATAGAGCATATCGATACTTTAATTCGCAAATCGGCTAACTCCATATTCACAAAATTTTACAGCCGAGACAAAAATATTTTTTAAATAATATTAAGAGAGTTTTTTATCATTTGTTATGTAGATAAATGTTTTTAAAGTAATTTTAAGTAAAGAAACCATGGAAATTCTTTTTAATTTAGATCTTATAATAGTTTAAGTAACTAACTTCTATTTTGAACGAAAATGGAGTAAGCCGATTTGCGAATTAGGGTATCGATATGTGGCTTGTGAATGGTAGCTTCCCAAATGACTTTAAGCGAGACTTACATTATGAAATAACGCTCAAAAACGCACGCTCGGTAAAGACATGCGCAATGCAACACATTAGTTCGGTAACAGCATAGAAAAGGTTTATTTAACCCCAATGGTTTTGATTCTGAATGCTCCCGAGAGGTGAAATTATGATGAATCGACTTGAATAAAAATATATCTTTGAGGTGTATCCTCCGACGCTAATTTATCATTGAATTATTTTGTTAAATTATCCATAAAAAAACTTTTCACACTGCGACTGAATACTAATGCTTTTTCTGTGTGCTTCTGGACTAACGTTTACCCTCACTTATATTCCTATTTTTTTTTCTAGGTAAACAGTGTAAAGTTAAGGAATATTTACCGTTCCATATTTTCTATAAAATTAATTTATTTATTTATTTGAACTACATTCTATATTAAAGTTTTAAATGTTTATTATTTGATTCTACAATGTTTAGCAATTTCTGTTATATTAATTTTTTGGGAAAGCCTGTAAATTTTAGTATATCGTCGATAATCACGTTACTTTCTACAAAAGGCTTAATAGCTTAAGTGTTTCGTGCATTAATTTTCACGCTGCCATATATGGCAAACAACATGGCGCCTTGGACCGCACACTGTTCGTGTGTATTTGCATTCAGGCATATGCAATTCAAATGTTTGTGACTGAACGTTCAGTCATGGCCTCCCGCTATTTCCTAAGTATTGTAATCACTGAGACTGATCTGGTATTCAAAACGACGGATATCTGATTCGTTTCGAATGTCTGGATTTATGTTACGCACAATTCATTATTAGGGCTGATATTGAGGGTGTTTTTTTTAATCCGTGATTAAGGATTCGGTAGGATTAGACTGTACAGGTATTTTATTTGTCTTAGGTAAAGTACATACGTACATAATAATTATTTGTAGGTCTTTTAATAACTCACCTACATATTTTAATAATTACTTGAGTCATTTTAATGGACAAAGTTCCTATAAACATATCTTCACCAATTTTTTTCTTTTTAAAATATAGGTTGTTAACTTAAAATATATATATATATATATAAATATCATTTGCCAAATTTTGTTGTGATTTAGCACCGTTTTTTATATCAGTTATAAAAATATTAATAATGTTTATTTTATTGTTATACCGAGTGTTACTTAGACGTACTTCCTACATCTTAGCTTTTTTTAATGGTAGTTTTAAACTTTTTAATGGAAGTTAGAAGATTTTTTGTATATATATTTCAAAAGCCAAAAACAATATGAATTTTGATACTGTATTTTTAAGTATTTCTTCTTTTAGGAACATGGTATCTAAATAAATCAAAAATATGCTAATGACAATTAATATTTTTGGTCGGTAATTACTTCTTTTTAAAGAAAACTCTTTATGGAATTTTACTTTATCCAAGAGAAATTTTTAACATTTTTTTTTAATATACAAAAAATAACAAACAAGGTCCAACAGTAATTATATAGTTTTTTAATAGATCCATACTGTTTTAATTAAATGGCATCTTTAAATTTTATAAAATCGTTAATATTTTACGTACTTAAAAGAGCTACTTAAAAGGGTACAAAAATGTAAATAGTAACACAAGGTTTTATTATTACTAAAGATCATCATCAACATCTGAAACAGATCAATTAGGCAAGGTGGTAGACAAATTATGTCTGCAACGTTGACAGTTTTACAAGTTGATTTGTTGTATATAAAAATTATACCCCAATAAGAAAAAATAAAAATAGAAACTTTTTAATGTATTCTAATAAATAAAATTAATTTTAAAATTAGTTCCATAGTTCCTTCATTTTTATTCATATATTAATATAATTACTTTTCTATGATTAACTTATTTAAATATTTATAACATCAATATTTATCTAGTCATGCCTATCATATTTTTTGACTTGTCAATTCGAAGGTGCCAAACTATCAGTAACCTCTTTAAATTCCATAAACAGATGGAGCTACATCAAAACGTCCATGGACAATGTTTGGCCATGCGTGGAAAGGAGACGATCTAAAGCAACAACAAAGTGGGACGGATGCTTCATTTTACCTGGAATGTTTAAATCCTGGTATTTTTTGCCTTATCCCTACCCGCTAGTGTTCAAAAGATTGAAAGTCAATTTGAACGTATCGAGCTGGCACAACGTGTACACGTTTCTAGTATGGTTACTGTTTTATTTTAAAAATGTAATACTTTAATAAAAATACTTATATAACAGCGTATTGATATAAAATTTCTATTAATTTGACACAACTGTTTAAACAAGCTTGTCAGCTCAATGCTTAAGTTTCAAAGCTTTTAATGACACTAAAATACACAGGGTGTCACTAAAAATGTCTGTCCAAAAAGCTACCATGAAATTCTTAAGCCAAAATAAACTTCTTAATTGCAGGACGGCAGGTGCCTTTATTAGCCCAATATAAAAAAACCTTTAATGCCAAAATTTGCGGAAAAGTTTTTGAAATTAAAAACATTATATAAAAAAATCATAAACTTTTCGACTCAGATAAATTACATTAGATCATTGTATTTTAGTCCAAGGAATTTGTGGTAGAGTTTTGTACAGACCTTTTCGAGGTATCTGGGTAGCCTTGATAAAGCGCGAAGGAAGGCAAATGAATGACTAAAGACACTCTTTATTTCGCTAATGAATAACTTTTTGACTTAGGTATATCACGTCAGATTGTTGTGTTTTGGTAAAAAGTAATACATTTTCTTAACCACATAATGGTCTTATTGTTATAATTAGTTTTGTGTATTAAACGATATAAAGAAATAAGTAATAATTTATGGGAAGTTATACTTAGTATAACACAGGTCCAAAAAATAAAAAGTTTGTGCTGAGTATCACACCAAGATTTTGTACATATTTTTTCCTGCTTAACACAAATCTGAAGACAAAACTAGAGGTCAAACTGCAAACAACCGAACTGCTGGTGCCAAAGGACACTAGCTTTTTTTTCAAATAAAAGAAGTGTTATGTAGGTAACGCGTCGTTTTAAAGACCCTTTGTTACTCTACTCTATGCCAATACCATTAAAACCGCACTATTTGTACAGTATTTAAGCCAAATTGCAAATGGTTCTAAGTCTGGAATGGCTGGACTAATTTTCGAAGTTATGTTGGGTAGAGAATCAAAGGGGCTTTGAAACGAGTTGCTACATGACCACCGGTATTATTTAAAAAAAGTTGTTAGTGCCTTCTTGGCACTAAGCCAAGTAAACGAAATTATTTGTATGCCAGAAAATAGTTTAAGTGACATCCAGTCAAAACATAAAGGGCGGGTGGACTTTTGACATCCTCACTGTAGAGGTAATATGTTTGCAGATTACTACTGGATGCTACATAGGCAAGTTTGACAAAAAGAAAAAAGCAAAGCAGAATTCCATTGACTTTGAGAAGAAAAATGCCAGGGAACTCTCTGTCCGGGTCCCAGCACGACCACTTTTTATCTGTGTTATCATCATTTTGGAGTCATTTTTAAATTATAAGTAGTAATTGCGCTTTATGTTTGAACTTAATTTTAACCACACACTGTATATAACACATTGTGCCCGACTCGTACAATAAATGATTAATGACCAAATAAACGCATCCTCAACCTATAACACGAGTATCAATAGAATTTCAATTCGGGCCAACAATGGTCAGCACTCAAAACCAGCATAATTTATTAGTCGGATTTGCAGTAAATCTGATCACTTTATTAATAACGGAGGTTGCGGTCAAGTTAACAGAAGCACGCTTCATCCCCTGAATATTCGAGGGTTGCCTGGCCAATATGAGACTTAATGGTGCAGCAGCTGAATATGATGACTCACTTCGTATTTAGTACGAGATCAAATATGTTTTCCGGTAACAACCCATATTCAAGATGGGACTTGCCTTAGATCCTACCTGAAGTTAGGTACGAAAGCAAGTAAGTCTACGACTAAGTGTACATTTACAACCAATTTGGAAATTTCAAATTGACATTTAAACAATTGGGTAAACTTCACTTGACAAATCCAAATTTGATAAGTGAAGTTTTACCAATTGTTTAAATGTCAATTTGAAATTTCAGAATTAGTTGTAAATGTAGACTAAGACCGATGCTATGAGTTTGAATTGGAACGCGCCGTCAGTTCAGCAAACCCACGTTTACACTTACTCGCGGAATCCCTTTCAGTTCAGGTAGAATCAAAGACCTGATTTACCGTGTGTATGCTTATTTAGTTTCGATTCGATTCTTGAAAATAAAAATAATTGTAGGACAGCGATAATGCTACGTCGCTAAAATTTGACATTTATGCATGTTAACTTATATTTTATTTTTTATTTTTTAACTTAGGGAAGGGCCGGGACGCCCTGCCTACCTAAGCAAATTTGAATATTGTGGAGTGTTAGTAACATATCAGTCTCTGTTAAAAACGGCGTTGATTGCTCAAATTTATTGTTTATATTAAGGTATGCTTAATTTTTGAATAAGTCAACGTTCTTAATAAGACGTTTACGTTTTTAAGACTCTACCCATAGGCGAAAATGCCCGATAGGTTGGATAACACCGCTCACCTAGGATGTACAAGGCCGCCCACCAATTAAAATTTTCAGCATTAAATTAAACATTTTTAAATAAATTAAATTATAGAACCTGGTATCCAATATTTATTATAAGTCCTAGATAATCATATTCTTTTTAAATAATAAAATTATGGGATAACACTAAAAGGTAAAACCCAACATAAGAAAAATATTTTGATCATACTTTTTATAAAAATATTAAAGATAATTGAATTGTTGTTATTTCTAACAAAGGTTTAAATATCTGTTTAAATATGGTGGACAATGAATCTTCATCAGTGATTAAAGAAATTTCAGACTTCAGACAAGTGTAAACTAAAATAATTCCTACTGCTACTGGGCTTATATGGTCCGGTTGAGCATCTACCCATAATTATAAAAAACAAATATATTAACATTTAAGTATAAACAAAATAATATCACTTTAAAGCAGCTGACTGAGAGGTCAAGTTTAAAGAAAATACCAATTTTTTATTTACTTACATTTGACCCCTACTATATCTAAATATATCTGCAAATAATAGTCCACAGTAATACACAAATGACCAGTGGCCATCCTAAAAGACATCCCGCGTCGCAACTGCAATCCATCTTCCCTCATTGTGGACATCTGCTGACCTCCTAAAAGCTGCTACTTCTGGCTATGCCTATATTAATTAACTGTTAAGTTTTCAAAATCAGTTTTTTTATGTTAAACAAGATATTTAGTTAAAGTAAATAAAGTTGGTCCTAACTTATTTCGAAAAATATAAAATTTATAAAAACCGCTAAAACTGTAAACAGTTGTAATTAAGTTTGTATCGCGGTTTGGCAGTTTCGATTTTAAAAATATCGCGAAAAAAGTCAATTGTTTTATGGTCTTAAAATGTTTTTTAAATAAAACTCTTTTAAATATATCTACTTTTATAAAAATTAGCTGTGGAGTTTCTAACAGAAAAAAAACGTTTTGATTTTGTTAGACCGTATTTCCACGGGCCACTTTTTGAAGTTGATATGGGCCCCAAATGTGGTTGATCTACTGTCTCCAGCTTGTAGTTCCGTTTTCCAAAAATGCTAAAATTTTTGTGGTTGGATTGGCTATTATGGAAACACTTTTTGTGGTCCATATCATCTTCAAAAAGTGGCCCGTGGAAACACGGTCTTAGGTCATCTCTTTGTTTTTTATGAACACCATTTTTAAAAAATAATACATTCTTAACCTATACGCACAAAGTAAAAAATAATTTTACTTAGAAATTAACTAAGAGCAATGAATTCTGGGCACAAATAATACCCTAAAATAAAACAAAAATGATTTCAAGACAAGATTAAAACAAGGCATTTCTTGATATACATATAATAAGAAGTTAAGTTATGTAAAATACTAATACCTTAAAATTATTTTTTAAGTGGTTAATATAAAGAAATAATTTAAGATTGATTCAATAATCAAAAGTCATGTAAATTTATTAATTCAGGGCAAAACAAAAGTTGTATAACTATGTATATTAAAATAGAGTTTAAAACATATGCGTCTCCAGACAAAAATAATGGTTTTTATGTTAGTTCCTTGGTTAAAAGTTATAAAAATATTTTAAAATAATATTTTTATTTAGAAATATAAGCTTGTACCAAAACTAAAATTGTCTTTGCTAGTACTAAAAAGAGTTTATTTCTTATAGCCTTTTGTATCGCTCTACCTGGGTTTTCCGTCAAAATCAATAGATGTCTTATATTAGAGAATTACTTTACAATATATCTATTTTGTATTAGGTGTGTGTTTAAAATTTAAACTATAAAACTAGGGCTTAACCCCCAAAAATCGGCTGTCTAGTTGCGTCCCTTATCGTACTATTAAAGTATAAAAAAATAATATGTAACCCGTTATAGCTGTATAAACAAAAAATAAACTGTGATTATAGACATTATAAATCAAAACTACTTGTAAACCTCAAAAATGTAAGCTAAACAAGGGATAAAAAACAACTAATCAACAAACCTAGGTGGCAGACAGATCACCGTCGCCAGCTTTAAGAGTATTACAAATTGACAGATTCTGTTTAATTTTTTCCTTTGACTCGTGACGCCCGAACAAAGTCGGTATCTCAAGGACCCATTTGCTTATAAGCGATTACACCCTTCAACCAGTGGCAGAGTTCGGGCTGATATTGTTTTTAAAAAATGTCCAAAAACTATACAGAGGATACACAAAGTAATTGAAGGTAGGGAAAGAACAAAGTCTTTATACAAAAATATCAGGATTTGACCGAACATACCGTATCAGCTAAGTTAAGAGGTTCACAAGCAATTCCTGGAAAGCAGACGGTCTAAGGCCTCGGGCACAATAACCAGCGTCAGCGTCGAGCGGCTGATTTTAATAAACAAGGTCTCTTATTCTCGCATAAAGATCAAAGACAGCGCTCTTACATTTCCCGCTCAACGCTGGCCGCTGACGCTGACGCTTAGTATCGTGGCCCAGGACTAACGCTTATAGAATACCAGCAGGTAGAGATTAAATAAATAATTCCGGCGTGTAAACAAGATAACTCACCGCACAGTGCGTCGATTTGTGAACAAACATTTCAAAATTAATATTTTCATAAAGCTTGTTTTACACTTATCCAACTTGTCAAATAAGTTGGACCAAGTTTACCTTGAGGAAATTTGACAGTGTAAAACTGCAAATTGGATATCAAAGAAATTCAAAGCCGCCTTGTCAAATTTGTTTGAAGGATTAGAATACGTCCTATTTTTCTTCAAATATTTAATGCAAAACTACCAACATATTGGATTAAAAATTGACAGTTGACAACTATTTAACCTCAATTTTATTGTTTTTGGAGTGGTGTTTAGTTTTTGTTGATGTTTTCATTAAGTTTTCTTTAAAGATTTTAAGGGCAGCGTTTAACTTTTAGTTATTAATAGTTATTTTATTAGTGTTTCCTGAATTTTACTTTTACGAGGGAACAAGCATACAGAATTCCCTTAATTCCCTGCTTCAAAGCTGGGCCGTTTTTAGGGTGACTTGCGCCGAGGTGCAAAAACATTTGAAGAACGAAAAAAAAATTATAATACATTTTACTCAGTCTTTTATTCTTTGCTTTTTTTTCTTCGTAAATATTTTTGACGAGCAAAAAAGGCCCCACTTTAAAGTCACTTTGTTTTCGACAAAAGTCCCACTTTAAACTTACCTTTTTTATTTAAAAAATTTCATCTATTGCGCCCTGGTGCCTTGCACCACCCGGTACGAACGGCCCTGCTACAAAGAAGTTTGTCAAATAATTTCTTGATTTATACCTTTGTCTTTAAACAAACTGTATCAAATATTTGACCAAACAATAAGTTTGATAAGTGTAAAACCAGCTTAACAACTAAACAACTTAAATGTATAATACCTATGTGTAATAATATGTTAAACGTACGAATATAATAATATTACAGTATTGCTTTTTGTATTAGCAGAGCACTCTACCCTATTCCATTATTAAAAACAGAACTATTTTATTGCAATAAGACTATTGGGATTTTTGTCCCGAAATCCCTAGACCTAGCGCTCAACGCACTGTGCATCAATCGGCTCGCTTGTTATTGCTTTACTTGCCCATGAACGTTTTGAATTAGCTGATAAGGTATACTATAACAAATAACCATATATTTGGCGTTGCACCAAACAACTTAAACGCAAATATCCCGAAAACGGTTACTCAGAGCAATTCCCATAAAGTAACAATTAAAAATTACCATTGTGTTTAAATTTTTTATATCAAAAACTCTCGGTGACGAAGTTTTATATCAATATTTAAAACGTATAATTTTTAAATAAAATACAAATATAGCTATATTTTTTTACTGTAACACCCTGGTTCTTTCTTATTATTAACTTTTAACGACATGTATGTTGAGTTTAATCTTTATATTTGGGTTAGTTAATAGTGGTTTAAAATATTAGCATTTTACAACTTTTACTTTGTACAATAATAAACCAAGAAGTTGGCTTGCTAAAAACCTTATAATAGCGAATGCAAGGTTGGTCAGGCACCACTGGGTTTTGCGAGATAGCATTATTTTTAACGTTTTAAACTATTACCAAAGATATATTGCAAAATGAGTAAAGAAGTGCTTTGCTACTCAAAAACATTTTTATAATTACGTACTATAATACTAATTTTTTTTTAATTATTAACCTATTAAGGTACTTCAGTGGTCACCTGGTATAGTTAAACCTTTTGATGCGCTATATTAGTTAACAAAATATTAATGAATTAAACAGTTTAAAAAGCAACATGTTTATTGTTTTTAACTTGTGTTATGAGGGTGTATTTAATTTTTATTATCACCATTATTTTTTTTTAAGCATTTGTGGTAATCTCAGCAAAATCACATAATATGTAATATGTAATCTCAGCAGAATAAGATTTGTAAAAATACTTAAAAACTCGTACAAAACCTAAGTATAAAGTATTTGTGTTAAAAACTTTCTTTAAGTCTTAATAATATGTCTCGTTTTTATAAAAACCCAATATTATTTCTATATTTATCCTGTGACATTTCTATATTTATCCTGTGAAATGTTTTATCACTCGTCCAAAAAGAAAAAAATAACCAATAAAAATCCATATGGGAAATAATACTTTTAATATGCTTTCCAAGTTTAATTACAAGTACGCCACTGTGATTGGTGTTTAAAAGCCTAATTTACTTTAACCGATTACACCCCTAACAGATGTCTATATTCGAGTAATCAACCCTATAATATCATAAAAGCCTTCCGTGTTTTACTGCATGCTGTTCTGTTTACATTTCATGATTAGATTAATATAATGAAAGGTTAAAGAAGAATAAATATTAAAATTTATATTCAAATAAAATATTGAAATTATAGTATAGCAGTTATTTTTATTTTAGGTACAGTAGAGGCTTTTAAAAATGGAGGAGATACAAAAAATACACAAACCCGTTCACGGACACCTGGGGTTTACAAGAGGACAAGTCCAGCGTTCAATTCAAGGAGTTGCCCGGGGATATAGTCCCCCGAAGCAAAAAAAATCCCCACCCCCGGAAATTTGGTGGTTAAAACATAAATATGAATGTAATTATTTGAAAACGTTTGTTTTTCTTTATAAATCATCAGAGTTAAATTTAAACCTCCTACCCTCTTTTCACAATGTTCCGCCTTCCCTTTGCACAAAATTCTCGTTATACCACTAAATTGGCACAGAACATTTCATTTAACATAAAAAGACATTTTATAATACATTTTTGTCTTCTTAATATTAATTTAAAAGCTTTTCTTTGAACCAAGTCGCCATGTCTGCAACCATGCTTACACATATCGCTGGGTTTTTGATTAAAACGTTAAAACGTTAAAATCATAAGCGAGTTACGTCAAGTTTTACAGGAAATGATTTTTATTCTCATTTAATATTATTAAAACAAAAACAGAGAACTGCAATAAAGAAGTGCACTAATGTATATACAAGAAAATCACCAACTTTGTTCGACAAATAACTAAAAGAGAAGAAAAAATAGTTTGCTTTAAAATTTAACGTAAGTCGCTTACAATGCTTTCTCAAAAGCCCATCGATATATCGATGGGTTTATGACAAAACATTGTAAGCGACTTTCGTCAATTTTACAGAAAAATATTTTTTTCTTTTATTGCGTTATTTTTAAACAATAACCGAGAACTGAGATAAAGCTGTGAACTAATGTATATAAAAGAAAATATCAACTTTATTTTAAACATAACGCAATAAGAGAAAAAATCGTTTTCTGTAAAATTTGACGAAAGTCTCTTACGATTTTTTGTCAAAAACCCATTGATATGTGTCTGCATGGTTGCAACGTTTAGGAGTAAAACATTTGCAATTTGAAGCAAACGTGTAAAATACATAAAAACAGGATTTTAAAGGTGTTAAAGGTATAAAGTGTTATATCAAGAATTTTAAGCAAAAAGAAGGTGGAATGTAGTGAAAAATGGTTAGATTGGTTTTCAACTTTAATGATAGATATCTCGAAAACGAAACGTTTTCGGCTAAAAATTCTTTTAGATCAGCGCCCCAAAAAGAAACCGTATATCAAATTTTGTCGAAATCAAACTTCCGGCCGCTTTCGAGACAAATACCAATTTTTTGTTGCTAACTTCAAGATTCCTTTGGGACTATTAAACTTCCCCCACCCCCGGAAAAACATTTCTGAATTCAACAATGCACAAATCATTGGTAATAACAATTCAGGGTTAAGAAAAACTTTTAAAATATGATTTTTCTCCAATAGTACTACCTTTATTTTTTTACTTCTTAAAGAAAATATCAGAAAAAGGATATAACGCTACTTCATTTAGAATAAATTTAAAATAATAAGGAAAATCAGATAATAATCCAATATTAAAAGTCAATTTATTTTATGATTTACCAAGCTTTATGGTATTGTGGAAATGCGTGTGTAAATATTTGTAAATTCATGGTTAAGTATTTCTAATTTTCTTAAAGCTCTTTGAAATACATTTTTTTGGTGGTACAATAAACACAGGGCCGAATTAGATGTGTCGGCGCCCCTAGATAATGCAATTATCGGGGCGGAGCACTTTTTAATAAAATTAAAGGATTTCCTTTTTTCATAACAAACCAAAATAAAAGTCTTTAGGTAATGTTTACGTATAGTATTTTTATTTAACGACTACAAATATTTAAACACGAAACATTTAATTTTCTCATTTGCGAGTCCTGGTCTGGTTACTAAGACCCCTTAGCACTGTTTGTTTTATTTTTTTATTTTAATTCTTTCTATAAAAACAATTTTTTTTTTTGCAAGCTTAAAAACAAGAGTATATGTCGACTTGACTTTGTAACTTTTCTTAGTATCGGCTGTGTGTCGTTACTTCTTTTAGTTTTATATATTAAATTTATAAAATTTTTAATTAAAGCGCTCATCTAAATTTTGAAGTAAGCACGTGAGATTTGTACTGTAACAATTTACATGATTTTATTTTTTAATGATCCTCTGGACACTGAGATACTCTCAATAGTATTTTATTTTGTCTTTTGCCTATTTTTTTTGTAAAAATAAAAAAAAACTTGCCAATACAAATTTCTTCAGAGTTTGGTAAATACTCCAATATTCAACTGCTACCACAGTCGTCGAAATTCGACGCGTTCTAGAAAGAGGAAGTTGGTGATAACTTAGCGATTCTTGCGACATTGTGAACTAAAGATTTTGTGCTGTTAAAAAAACAAAAATATTTACCTATCTTCTTCCTCCAAGCCATGAATACTGCTGTAAGACTTTCGCAATATATTGCACACAGCTGAGATCGCGCAACACATGCACTATTCGGGCACGATGTAAAATGGTACAGGGGGTAGTAAATATTTAGGCCATCCTGTGGTAAATTTATAAAAGCGATACTTTACGGGCATATTGCACCTTTCGTTTATGATGTATCATTGATGCGTTTTGTTTTATTTTGTTTTGTTGTTGCTTTTCCTTTTTTCTTATTATAAACCCTTCGAAATTCGACTGGCTTCAATCTACATTAAAAAATGAACTTAAACCCAGTACTGTACATTGTACATTTCTTGGTCACATTTCTTGCTTTTGTCAATCGAGTCTGTCATCCAAGGCCTAATTTAATTTGAAATAAAACAAAGCTTTAACAAAATTATTTTTTCAAGGCCGTTAAAAAATGCTGTTTTTTTAATCATTAACATGAAGTTAAAGCACTCCATTCTAGTACACTACATAAAGTGTTAAAAAAAATACGTTTTTAACACTTTAAAGCTTTTTACACTTTGAATTAGTGCTTTATTTTTATGCCTACTACCATAAACTTATATATTAATTTATGCAATGTAACAGTAAACGCGAAATTCATCAATTTTAGGCGAAGAACCAATTCTAAAACGGTATTTACCAATCGGTTATGTTGACGTTTAAATAATGAATTATACGTCAAAGTTGTCACCAATTATTACCCCGGTTATAATTGGTTGAACGCCTAAAATTGATGATTAACTGGACCAAACGGTCAAATTACCTTTGATTTCGTCATTATTTCTTTTAATTCATGTGTCACTGGTTTTAAAATTTTACCGTTTGCAAATAAATTTAATAGAAATTATTAAATAATATTAAAAATAATGGATATGGATGACTAAGAAATTGAAAAGGAATTTATACTGTTTTAATATTATTTTTACAAAAAATAACTACATATTTTTTTTTTAATTAAATAATAAATGCATAGTTATGAAGAGGATAATTGTCTCTTAAAAATAAGGAGGCCATGATTTTTGTTAAAATATAATGGCTGTGCTGCAAAAATTAAAATTAATGAGTTTAGATCAATAACGGCTCGTTCTGACAAACTTCCCATTCGTAAAAAACAGTATCACTTTATGCATTTGTTACGTAAATTACTATTAAAGATACAACACTTAAAAATGCAAGTCATACTTAGGTTGGATTTTAAGCCGGTTAATAGTGAGCGTTACTATTGTAAAAGTTGTTCTTTTATAAACTAATAGGCGGGCTACTCCACCCATTTTTGTCACGCTGTTTGAATATTGAACTATGTTTATTGTTTTTAATCTGATTTTATTTCGGATCTCTGTTAGATACTTGTTAAATTACCATAATATATTTAATAATATAAGATGAATATTTAGAAACGCTATAATTAAAAAATATCCAAATATCCTTAACATAGTTACTTACACGCGCACTTCTTTAAACATATGTAACCTTTATATAAATTATTTCTGTTTTAATTATAATTTTTAGTCTTTTTCATTTCTTTGGAATTTCTTACCAAATGGAAAACTTTTTAATTATTAACTCTTCGAATCGCCATTTTCTTAACAGACCTGTTTGGTAAGAAAATAAATTTAAGCAATAACATTATTATTGTTTAAATTTATAGTATGTTAGATGTACGGCTTCAAAATAAACTTACCTGGTTTTAAATTATAGCAATCAATTTTTTTGAGAGAGCAAAAATCTCTTTTATTTTTTAATTATCTACTTAGCTAAAATCTGTACTATACGAAAATATAAAAAAAAATATATCATTTGGTGACTTGTTTTACAACTGTTAGTCCAAAAAAATCCACATTTACTTTATGAGGCACCCTGTATATTTCAAAATCTCTCCTAATGATGCAAATTGGCATTACAAACAGAAAAAGTCTTATGAATTTTTTTATATCTAGGCTTCAAACGGTAGGTACAGCATAAGAGCTGTCAAATTTTGACATTTGTTACATATCGCCAAGAGCCAAAAAAATGTTTTTGATTGTGTAAACGGCTGTAAAGTTTTGTATTTTTTTACCATTGTTTATGGTTGTTTTAAATTAAATTATTAAGTAGGAAGGTTTTTGAATAAAAGGAAATTTTAAAGGATCTTGAAAAGATCCGTTATAATTTTAACGCAAATCTTTTCGTCTATAAGGGTTAGTCCTGGTTAGTCGAAATTAAGTACTTATTAAAGCCACCCTGTACATCTAAGATGCAAATATTCTTTTGGAAATTGGTCTTCTCACAAAACAGAACTTTCCAACTAGTGCCAAAGTCTTTAAAATAGGTAAAAAGTGAAAAAAAAATATAGTAGTAGAGAATATAACAAAACTGAAAGAAAAAAATATATTACGGGCGATTTATTGTCGGGAAGGAGGAGGGTGTTTTAGATGTAAAAACGTTTTTTTCTCGATTTTCGGCCACACTACAAGTCATATGGGAAAAAGTTAAATGGCAAAGTTGTTGGCAATGTAATGGTCTACATCTTTTGTATTAACGTTTTTTTTTACATAAGCTTAAAATTTATGTAAAAATTCAAATAACCAAGTTTTTATATTTATCTTTTACAAAAAAATAAATTAATCTTACAAAATTTGGTAAAAAGCGTCTTTACATTGCCCAAATAGACCGTTTTTTTTTTGGTTTAATTTTTTCACATTATTTTGACTTATATTAAAAAAGTATCCTTATTTTTAATCAAAAATTCACGTGTCAGAATCGGCATTTTCAAAAAGTTGCATTTCAGATGTTTTATAATTGATTTTCCTTATTCCTTTTTCTTGACTTTTTTAAAAAATCTTGAAAACGTCGCAAAAATGCAACTCAAGTCCCCCCTTCCGAAGTACAGTGTTTTTCTTATTTTTCTTATATATTGTACCATATTACACAGTTTTCGTTAATCGTCCAGCAACCGGGAGAAATTACTGCTGGACCGGGAACCGGGAGACTGAGTGCCGCGGCCGGGAGAATCTCGGCCAAACCGGGAGTGGTGGCAACCCTACCTAGACATCCAGTAATAGAGACAAAAGCTGTTTAAAAAAAGCATGACTTTTCTGTATTCGTATCGTAATGCGCTTGCGCAAAAGCGATACGTCGGTTTCGATACGTAACGTGAAACTTATCGATCCTGCACGAATCCTATTGCTAGGCGTGACGTATCCTGATCTTATGCCGACAAAAGTTAAAAATAAAAAAAAGGAATAACCACAAACAGCAACAATTATTACAAAATAACTAAAAAGATTAGTGTAAAGAACTTTGATTTTTTAGATTACTGTGTAAGTATAATTTAGTTTTCCCATTGTGGCCGTGTTAGTTTATACAGGTTCATTTGGATTTTGAGCAACATGAATAATGAAAGACAAATTAAGCACATGAAGCCATTTCTGGTAAAAAGTTTAAAACTTGATATAATTATTTAATATTTTAATGTAGGTACAAAGATTTAAAACAAAAAAAAATTGACAAAAACTTGCATTGTCCTTCTCTACATAAGTTCTTATTAGGAATTGTTTCTACAGATAATGGCTTTCTGAGTCATGGCCAACTAAAAAAAAAAGGAACGCCATCTTAAAGGCAAAAACGTTCTTTAAAAGTGTACAAAAAAACAAAATGGCCGCCATAATAAAAACAAAAGTTGATGATGGTATCTTAAAACCGAAAAGTTGAAATTAAAACCTAAATACATAAATGCATTTCTCTCTAAAAGTGGTCGCAATAATGTTCTTACAGATTTCAAAAATTATTTGACTTATAAAGTTACATTACTTTTTAAAAATGCACATTTTCCCTTTCTTTAAAATAATTTAAAAATCAAACAGAATACAGCCGTCATTAAAACGGCATTAGATTAAAGGTTATATGGTTTAAAGCTTTCAACTTTTAACCATCTTCCTATCTTAAATGGTTATCAATATTCCAATACTATTTTGGACACACTGTATACAAATGTGCACAACAGAAAAATGACAATAAATCCCACTTAAACCATGTTTAGGTGTATTAAAGCGGTTACACAAGGAAAAATCTAATATTTTAATGCAAATATACTTAATCATTTCCACCCTCTTTGAACGTATATACCTCGGTTTCACCCCAAGTATCTCTTCTTAAGTAGAAAATTACAAAATGATTCCGCAAGACAACTTGTCCCTTGGGGGCAGTCACAAGGCACTCTAATAAGGTTTTTTGTCACGCGCGTTTAAGACGTTCTTTTCAAACGGGCAGATTAGAGAGAAACTAAGGCCACCTGCTCCATGGAAAAGCTACCTACAATTTGCTTAAATTGTTGCTGGAATTTTTCCGACACGACATCTCATTACGTTCGCAAATCCCTGCTCTATAAAAAAGCTGGGATGCGGCGCGAGGTTCTTTATTTTATCCTTGGTGGACATTTTTTAAATTTATTGTAAAACTGCGAAAATGCGTGTTTTGCAAATCCCTGATTTACATTCAAGAAAAATGTTTGTGAGAATATATGTGGGAATACAATATTTTCGTAAAAAAGAAACGATAAACCTGTTTTTTTAATTTCAAACAAAGGTTGCTCATGCTTGGACACTATTAGAAACCATTTTTTTTTAAAGTAGTATAAATGGGTTATTTGGATGTACCATAGTGGCACGATGGTAACAACAACTAATCCAATGTAAACAGATTAGGTAATTACTTGTACCAGTAGCGAAGACAGGAAAGTGAATGGCTAGCCGATCTATTTACTTACCTACTGGCCTTCCCCTTTTACCAAAATCGGCACTGGCATGGCCCCGCTCTAAAGTCAGCAACTGTGTAGATGCGTCCGGCTAAAAAGGCTAGTTAAATGGATAAATGCGATGCAAGTATAACAGTGATGTGGTTTAATTTATGATATTTTTCTTAAGAAATAAAATAATAATAAAGAGGAAACTGTTTTTAGTTGAACTTTATAGTGAACACGCAGTGGTGTAGCTATATGGGGCTAGGCAGGGCAGTACTTCGGGACCCCAAGCTTAGGGGGCCCCTTGAAAAGGGCTCTCGGGCATAGAATAGAAGTAAAAAAATGCGATAGAGAAAAAGGGAAGGACCTTTTATTAAAAAAGAAAACTTTGGTGTGTTGTTTAGTATGATTAAAGAAAAGAGAGAAACTTGAAAAGTAAGTAATGAGGACCTTTTTTTGCTCCTAAAATTTTTAGGGGCACTACTTTACTTTTGTGACCCAGAGCCCCTGCTGCCCTAGCTACGCCACTCTGAACATGAATGTCTTTTAAATATAGCACAATCAAGTCAAAGAGTTAATTAAAAGTAAGATGAGCGGTTATTAAAAGTTTAGTTCGAGGATAAAAGAATTTACTGTTGCTGATGCCAGGCAAAAATTAGAAGTTTAATAAATATAGCCAAAAGCTACAAAAATATAGATCAAATAAATCTGGAATTGATGCAGATGACGTGACTCTAAACCTTAAATGGTTTTATATTTTAATATCATTAACATTACCAACCAAACAAAAAAAAAGAGAATAAAAATTTACTACAAATATTTTAACGGCGTATTTGTGAGGCCAAAATAAGGTTTATTTATGCATTAAAGACTTCAGTGGATGAAAGTGTTATGTCACAAGTACTTGTTTTGAGTAATTAACATTTTAACATGTTTGGGCATCTTTTTTTTGTTTATTTTTTTACGGAATTTACATCACAGACAAAATGTATTTGTTTTTATTAATATATTGCCATCTTTTATGTTAAAATGGGCAAACATCAAGTTATTGCAGTACAAAAGTATCAGAATAACAAAATGTCATACCAACCTTCATCCACTGACGTAATTATGTCCTACTTTTTTTTCGTTATGCTTATAAAAGTAAAAACCCAATTTTGGGGGATACTAAGGAGAGTTAACATCGTTGATGACAAAAATTTCATGTGTTAAAAAAAGCTGCACTATTAAGTCCTAAACAAAAAATGTAATTGTTTGGTTTCCTTATTTAATTTAGAACACGGTTTTTAAAAATTGTCGCCTTTAAATAAAAGCGGGGAGCAAGTGGGAATAAATAAAAATTAAAAAAAAATCAAAGGCTGTTGCCTTTTTAGTAATATTTATTTACGTAGGTAATTAATTATGTGTTTTGTCTCTATACCATATCATTTTTAAATGAGATGGTTTCTCCTAAATCAAACGTCTAATTTCTTCAATCAAAATATTTTATTTTTGCAGGGCCGTGCCATATCCGTGCCATAGCCGTGCAATAGCCGTGCCATAGCCGTGCCTTAGCCGTGCCATAGCCGTGCTATAGCCGTGCCATAGCCGTGCCATAGCCGTGCCATAACCGTGCCATAGCCGTGCCATAACCGTGCCATAGCCGTGCCATAACCGTGCCATAGCCGTTGCCATAACCGTGCCATAGCCGTGCCATAGCCGTGCCATAACCGTGCCATAGCCGTTCCATAGCCATTCCATAGCCGTTCCATAGCCGTTCCATAGCCGTGCCATAGCCGTGTTTGCGGAACTATGTTAGATCACCAACCCCTTCCCTTTAAGATAAGTTTCTCAAAGGCAACTTAAAACTTTAATATACCTAATCCTTCTTGACAAATACAAATAAATACTGGAATGGTTATCAGTAATAAACCTCTTACGATTGTCAATTTTGGTATTGCATTTCTTGCCACAATATAACTGCACGAGTAGCCCTATAGCTCTATAAAGATTCCTAAACCAATTTTGATGCTATCTATGATTTTACGACTTCCATTATATCAGTTTTGTTTGCTTTCCGCCTCTACAAAGTCCAAACATAACCATGATGACCAATTTCCATATACGATCAGAGAATGGTAAGTGGTCAAAGATGCAGTCCCATAAACTTCTAAAATGTGTTCTATCTCGGAAAGATAGCATCTCGGGCTGCGGGTGGCAGCCGTAACAACCTTGTATGAATTGTTGTTCACCGGCACTGCGCGCAGTGGACCATTGACTTGAGTAAGTGGACAATAATAGGATTTAAGATCTTGGGTCCCTAGCATAGAATTTAATTTTATGTTAAAACACGTTAAATCTCTTTCTACGCTTATTAAGAAACCATCTGCTAAATATATTATTCTTAAATAAACAGTTTCAATCTAATTAAATTTTATTAAGTGCCAAGCTAGAAATGTTTACTTAAAACAATTTAAAATATTAAGGTCATCATACCAAATGCTAAAACGTACAGTTTTTTTAAAGCCCAAATATAAAGATCCTAGCTCTGTGGCAAATTTTTTTAATCTTATGTCATTTCACAAAGATATTTGTTTAACCCTTTTGTATTCGTATGTCTTAAGTAAAACGATTTTAAGATTTAAAAAATCGATCACCGACATTTTAACATTTTTTTATTATTTTGAAAAATATAATGCAATTTGTTTTTAATTTGCTATTAAATACACAGAAAAATATGCAGAGTATACCCCAGCTCTATTTATACACAAAATAACTTTGCCCCGTCAAGAGAAAAAGGAAAAAAAAACACTTATTTTAGTGGCAGTATTAGTAACTATACAAGGTGTTTTAATAACAGATTTTTCATGATCAAGGAAATTTATTTAAATAGAACTTTCTGGATATTTTGACACACTTTCTACTCTTTATTTAATTCTACATCAAACAATCTACTACAACCCACACTATACGTCACTGCTGGTTTTCAGGTTAAGTAAATATGGATCTAAAATAAAGTAAATAGTTGACCTATCCATTAGTAGTTTTTAAGTAGTAAGAGTCTTAAATTATTAATAACATGTTATCATATTTTTGTCGCTCTGATGACAGCAACATTTTAAAGTAATTAGAATAACAATATTGTTTTCTTTTTACTGTCAATGTATATATTGACATGCTGTTAATGCTGTTGATATCTCAAAATACAATAATACTTATTAATGTATTAAAATTTGTCAAATGGTAGCAAATCTTTCTGGTCCTTTGCGAAAAACATAAGTAGGAATTTTTGTACTAGTTCTTTTCCACCACTAACTTTGGAAGATGAAATTATTTCTACCGCTAAAGGAAAGGCAGAACTATTTGCTAAACAATTTGCTGCCAATTCAACCCTTGACCCTCCCGTAAATCATCCAATTCCAGCTATTACCCCAGTTCCTCATAAAATGCCCGATATTATTTTTAAGGTAAAACACATTACGCGTATTCTTTCTTCTCTTAACACCAAGAAATCGTCTTGGCTGGACGGCATACCAGCAGTCGTTTTAAAAAAATTTCCACCAATCTTAACTTGGCTCTTTCGATTTTTTTACGACACAGGTATCTTTCCGGAGAGCTGGAAAGCTGCACGTGTTCAACCTTTTCCCAAGAAAGGATCTAAATCTCTTCCGTCTAACTATAGACCAATTTCAATTCTCTCAGTTCTTTGTAAAGTAATGGAAAAATTCATTAATTCACGAATCCTTAAGTATTTAGAAAAACCCAAAATTTTGCATGACAGGCAGTATGGATTTCGCCACGGAAGTTCTACAGCAGATCTTCTTTCCTTCGTATCACACTGCTGGAATAAGTCTCTTGAGTTTCTAGGTGAGTCCCAGATCGGTGCTCTTGATATATCCAAAGCTTTTAACCAGGTCTGGCATGCCGCACTTCTTAATAAACTAAACTTCCCTCCTATGGTATTCCAACTAAACTCTGTACATACATATTGATGATTGAAAATCAGAATTTGATATCGAGGCATATCTCTAGTAGCATACGGAAAGGTTCAGGAAGAGCACACTTTGTGTTTTTATTTAGTTAGCAGATCTTTTCCGACATAATCCTATTTATTTGGTTTATTCGACCACTGTTAACAGTTTACGAACAAGCCAATCAGGTTTCTGATTGGACATCTCATTTTAAAGTAAACCACACACGAGGTTTACACCAAGTCTTCTTAAGCATAAACCGTATTTAATATTCATTCACAACTTTCTGGTTCATAAAGTATTAAATTTAAATTTTATTTGCAAACATAATAATATTTTTAAAAATATTATTTTCTTTACTTATTAACTATGTACACAATATACCGGGTGTTTCTCACCCTTATAAGTTTTTTATCTTTTAAGAAAAAAGAAATGTGAGAGGGTTTTTAATTATTTGACATAATTGTAAATTAATTAATGTATCTACTTTTTCCTATAACTTTCGGTTTAACCGAAAAAGACTGTTACTTTCAAATTTTAAATGGAACCACCGGTATATTTTATCTTATTTCGATAAAATATGACATTCTGAATACAATGACCATCGCCCTCTAGATGTTAGAATTGTACTAACGGCTCAGTCTTGCCGCGATGATCATTAACTTACCTGTAATTGCTGTATCGGTGAGTGACTCCATCTATCAATCAGTAGATTTATTAGTTTTAGATCTTCTTATTTACGTTGTTTTTAGGCCTTAGCAACATAAACTATTAGACAACCACCTATACTTCACATAAATTTTAAGAAATGACATTGTGACAATTGTTAAAATTTAGGTTAAAATTTCTAATCTATTTGTTTTTAAATGGCAGTCCTTTTTATACCAAAATTATTATATCGTGCTAAAAAAGTATAAGGAATAATATTTGATAACCAGCGCTAAATTTTATGCTATTGACCACGGTAATGCCTTGTCTAAACAACTAAGTACATGCGAAACCGTTATTAGCAGAACTCTTCTCCAAGAAACACAACAAGAAGACTTACAAAACTACAAACACTAATTTTTTTATTTTATATCACTGTTGCATATAATATGTAAATATACCCAATAATAAATAGGATTAAATGAAATTTGTCCAAAGAAAAGCTATGTCTTTAAACCTAGTACAGATATATTAATATTTATGTTTTGTGCAGCAATGTTCATTCATAAAAATTAATTTTAAACTACTTTTTATAGTTCAGTTTTTTTCCAAACAATATTATACAATTAATTAGTCTTTCACTTTTAGTTATTATTTAATAGTTATTTTTTATAGCTAACACTGCTCTTGTTTACCCTTTTAACGAGTTACAAAACACACCAACCAAATGTGGCATTAGCTGTAAATTTTTATTTGACTTTAGTAAACCTATCGTTTTGTAGCTTGCATTTATCAGTTTTTATACCTTTAGCCGGCTACAGACAACATGCCAAGGCTTGGCAAATGTTCGCTCGTTCAAACGTTCCCGCATAGTGTGTATGCCAAACAAAGCCAACGTTGGGATGCGGAAACATTTTAACGAGCGGACATTAGCCAAGCCTTGGCATGCCGTCTGTAGCCGGCTTAAGGTTTACCCTACAATCTTTTTAGCTGGTATATTATCTATTTAAAACGACAATTTCTTATTTAAAAATGTAATCTCAATAATAATTGGTGATACACAATAACAACATTTTTTAGGAAAAAAGCTATAAATGATTTTTGAAGATTTTCAAATACAAAACTTGGAACATTTCGACTGGTGACAAACTATAGTTTTAATAAAAATTCTTTTTAAATCCAACCACTGGCATCAATAAATATATATTAGTTTACAGAGTGGCAATCAATAGATAGTTTATTTTAATTGCTATTCTGAAAAATTGGGGCAAAAATCTTTTTTCATGGGTAGCTTACTTAACCTTTACCCTTCTTTTTGTATTAAGTTATAAATAATTCTGTTTTTATGTTTATAGATTTCAATATTTTCTAATGTATCTAGTTTTCGCCCTTTTTGTTCTACATGTAATATTTTTAGGGTATTGATTTCTGGAAATTTGTGTCGGTTTCAGAAAATGGTTTACAGAAGTTCGATGTTGTTTTCCCTAACCTATAACATTGGTTATGTTCTTTAAACCTAGTTTCAGAAATTTCTTCCCGTTTGTCAATGTAACAGCTATTACACACTCTTCACAAGTAAGCTTATAAACTCCTGATTTTTAAATTTATTTTGTCTATCTTTCATGTAAAATAATCATGTTTTGATATGGATCAGTTTTGGATTCGGTTTGTGTGTCTCATTATCTTGCGTACCTGGTTTGTTACTGAGACGGGGTCCCGTTCAGAGCACTTTTTGTACGATGTTTGGCCAAAATAGGGTTACAGGGTTTTTAAACGGATTTGGTTTTGTTTTCAGGTATTTTTGGGTGAAGATTTGGTTGAGGTGAGTTGTTTACGTTTCTTATTAATTATAGAGTTTATTAAGAGGTGGAGGATAACCATTGTTTTGAGCGATGTTTTTATGTAGTGTTTGAATTCTCTTTCTAAATTTTCTGCTTGGAAGATGGAACCGAAACTGCGCGATATAGTATCATTGATCTGCATGCTGGCATTTTGTGCTGGGTAATTGGACAAATTTGAAAAAATATCCAACGGTGATAAACCCTCCAATTCGCCCCTAAGTTCTTGAATGTGTTCCTCTTCTGTGGATAAAGGCAAATTCTGGTGCACGAATGATCCAGATCTCCGTCGGTTTGTAACTTACCGTTTTTTCTAAATTTTTCGGCGTTTGTTGCCAAATCTTCTTCGTCAGATTCATCGTAAATGTCGTTTTGAACGGTATGAATTTCGAAAGTTCCCGCTATATCTCCATTCTGCCTTCATTTTCGATATTTTCCGGGTCCTCTGGAAAATCTTCCTCGTCTGTGAGTTGATCTTACCTCTTGGTGAATGTAGACAGCGTCGACTTGTTCTAAAATCGCTAAAATTATTGTTGTATGTATAATATTGCATATATAATATTGTATATATAATAAAAAAAGGTACAAGAAATACTTCCTTACCAACTTCATCTTCCAGCTCATTTACAAACATCCTCTAAGGCCAACTCTAACTCCTTTAAAAGAAATCTTCTTTTTTGCAACAAACAACAACTCTTATTACAAGACACGCACTCAATTAGATGGCTCAAACTAAATACAATATTGTACGACTAGTCGATTTAGTTAAGGTGTAACCACGGTCTACCGTGGGTATACCCACGGTAGACCTGTACAGTTTTTATTCAGGTAGACCTGAGACCTGAGCGTGTGTGGGGCAATCAGGTATAACTGTACAGTTTTAACTGCACAGTTTTTTTCTCCGGTCGGCCGAAACACTACTCGGGTAGACCTGAGACCTGAGCGTGTGTGGGGCAATCAGGTTTAACTGCACAGTTTTTTCCTTCGGTCGGCCGTAAACAGATTTCTTTTTAATGAATAATAAAGTTTAACAGGTAAAGGATATAATAATTAAAAATTATATAATTTAAATAAATGTTTAGGTTAAATGACAAATACGGTATTGCTGTGCCACAATATATGTAAATAGTTTCGTTTTATTTTATTGTTTTTATGATTTTTTTTAAGAATAAAATATTTCTTATTGAGGCCTTTAAATACTTTCCTTCTTTGATAAAATGTATTATACAGGGTATACTATTTTCGATGTTTAGTACAGTGATCTTGAAAACCGCTTCCGCTACAGAGATGGATAAATGGGAAAAGAACTGTATTTTTAGTGCTTAGTTTAAATCGCTTTTTATTTCGTTAAGAATAATCATGGCTTACTAGATGTTTCCAAAAAACCGTTTGGTCCACTTTTTTTCTTCCGTAGCTCAGTTAATATTTTAAATAAGAAAATATCGGTGTTGAAGAAAAGAAAAAAATCGCTGCAGGATATACAAGGTGGTTGAAAATTGCGAAATATAACTTTGAAAAAAAAAAGAATATATTTTTGATACCTACTATTCTAATAGTAATTAATAATAATTAAAAATAAAAAAATCGTAATTAAAAGTTAAAAATAATTTATTTCCATTGATTATGGTTTCTGGAATAACTTAAGGTTAACGTAAAAGAACAAATAAAAAAATATTTTTACAATTACGTAGAAAGAAAAGAGATTTTTAAAAATAAAAGCGTTAAAAAGAACCGCCTTATGATATACAGGGAGATCCAAAATTACGAAAATGGTATTTTGCCAATATAAAAAAATTTATTATGAATATTTTTGTATGTACTTACTTATTTAAATACTATTACGTAATAGAAATTTTAATTTTTTGTTAAGTAAATCGTTACCCTTTGGATAATATTTACATGCATTTTAACTTAACTTAATAATGTTTGCATATGTAAAGCTTATTTTAGTTAACACTTAATTTTCCCGAGTAATCATAAATGATAAAAAAATGTATAAAACTTACTTTTTAATGTTTTTGTATTAAGTTGTTTCCAAATATATTTTTCATTTTTTTTTAATTTTTTTTTTGCGATTTTGAACCACCCTGTATATCATATCATTTTCTTTAAAATCTGTTATTACTTTCACATAGTGATATGCAATTAGTCAAAGATCCGAATAAGAAGCGACCTTTCCCCATCTGTTGTCGTTTAAACACTTTTTTATATATTTGAAACAAAAAACCGCTATTGGTTGGCTAAAAAGTTATGGTAAAAAAATAAATAAAAAAAAACAACTTTTACCTTTTTAAGTATAGGTCCGAGTTGGGAGTATAATCTCAACTTTCAATTTTATTATCTTACAAAACAACCTTTAATTTTTTAACAAGTTCTTGATAAGCAGCTTCCCGTTTATTTCGGTCATGGTAATCCTTGTTTTTGATTTGCCATAGACATGGATAAGATTTATACATTTCAATAAATTCTTCAATGATTTTTTTGGTTCAGACCAGACATTCTTTTAACTTGCGTTGACTGTGTGCTGTGAAAAATGACAACCACCCCACACAGAGACTAAACAACAACTAAAGGTTGTCGTTTATGGCAATAACATGAAATTTCGTTGAAATCAACTAATAAAAATCATAAAAGTTATCAAGTCCACGTAGAGTCCAAAATGTGATTCACCCTCCTGTCGGCGCCTTTTTGCGCTGCTAGTAGGACAAAGACCGAGAGAAATCGGCCAATTAAAGTCGTTAATTATTTTTTCATAATTATGACAATTAAGTCATTAATTATTACTATTATTTTTTAATAACGCCTATAAAACGAAATTGCTATGGTAATTAAAGTCACTTTATAGGATCCGTCTAATTACTGCTATTAAAGGTGTAATAGAACCTGCAAAAGACTGCAATAACAGTTATTAAATAATATTAAGAAATTTCTATTATAATAGGTTTAATTAATTTGCAAAGTTAAGATAATTAAATTACATTATAGCACCCATTAAACCCCTTTACTAAAATGTTCTTTAATAATACTTATTAAACAAGTAATAAAAATAATTAAGAACATTAATAAAATCTATATTATGTTTAATAATTTCAATTAACCCAGTTTAAAGAAATGATAAGGTTTTTATTACGAATTAAACCGAACGACACCGATCCTGACCGACCAGCCCTAACAATCCAGTCTGCGGGTTTATTCCATTCGTGGTATCGGGGTTGTCAGCACGTTTTCAGTCTTTTCGGATACTTACCTAGATCGTACTCGTTTCACGTTTGCGCAGTTAACAAAAAATCATTGTCAGGTGTTGTGTTTTATATGTCGTATGCGTAAGTGTTGTGATATGTTTTAATCGAGGTTTTACAAATTATTGACTTTAAATGGATCTCTTATTTAAGTTAGTTTAGCTTTACATAGTTTTTTACAAAAAATTAGTCGTTTTTGTTGTACTTTTTTTATTTTCGAATAAAACATGTACACATTATGTATGTATTTTTCTTTTAGGTATCCACAGTAAAGTACCTGCAATCAGTGTCACACAGAAAGTCTGTAGAATCTTTTAAAATGTTATTATGTCGTTCTTTTTCAAATTGTTTTTACATTAGTAGCCTTAAAATTAAGTACTTTATTTAAATTGTGTTTATCTATTTATTCATGTCAGTTATGAAATACTTATTAAGTTTTTCATTTTGCATAACGATATTTCTTTTAATTTGGGTAAAGCAGCTTATTAAAAACGAAAAAATAATGTAAGGTAATTATTCTGCAGACTTTTTGATACACACTGTCTAACCTAAATGCTGATTGGAATTAATTCGATATTCACATTTATTGGGACCTTGCAAAGGATAAGATAATAAGCTGAAATCAAATTACTGCAAAGTTGTAATTTTTAGGAGTTTTATAAAATAGATATCTGTAATTTTGCCTACATTTGTTGTAAGTTGTGTAGTTTGTTACAATCATGTACCGCTGAATATAAACGAGTTACTTTTCATTAAATAAAATTTTGTGTCTATCTATCTTTTCCCCATTGATAAAATTTGTACCTCGTATTAAAATTTAAACTAATGTAAAGTTGAGGTAAAATGCATATATTTGACAGATTCATATCAAATAAGAAACGTAATATTAAGTATATAAAAACAAAAAGCAAAAATTAAAAAATATATTTTTACGAATGTTTGGAAACTATGCAATTTAAATTTAAGAACTGTAACTCTTATTGCTTTCAAAGTCCCAATAATGTGCAGTATTTTATTTCTGTGGTAAGATGGCAAAACCCGATATGTCACGTTTGGTAAAATGTTAAAAGAGATCTTTTTAACTCTGATATGTCCTGAAAAATCACAATTTCAGTACAATATTTTTATTTTGCAACTAATTGTTTTTATATAAGTTGCAAAATTTAAATACTGTACTAAAATTGTGATTTTTAGGACACATCAAAGTTAAAAGATCTCTCCTCAACATTTTACTAAAAGTGACATATCGGGTTTTACCATCTTCCACAAATTTAATTCCGAATTTTCAAAAAAACAAAAAAATGGTGAATGCACACTAATTAAAGTCCTTTAATTACCCCTGTAAATCGGTAATGCTAGTTTAATTAAAGCCTAGTAGAGTGTTTATTAAACTTGTTTAATTAGTATTATTAAGCTAGTTTCCAATTTGTATTATTTTTTAATTATCGCAACTCTACTCTTTAATTAAAATCTATATATAATTAATTCGGAATTTAATAATGTTTATTAAACGGGTTTAGTTGTCTTTATTAATGTACTTTAATTAAAACTATTAAACATAATTTAATTATATTTAATTAAACTTCTTTAAATATTATTATTAAACAAAAGCTATAAATTGACTTTAATTACCATACTAAATGACTTTAGTTATCCCCTATTTAACTAAGAAAATTTAATAGGGATTATTAAAATTTTAATTATGGTCAGGTAAATGGGGCGCAGGGATCTTGGGGTCAATAAAATCGTATAGGTAAACGGGGCGCAAATGTTTTCTTTAAAGTAAAGGTATCGAAATAAAATGTTGGTCTATTTTAAAAAATTTTATTAATTACGAAACATTTATTGCATCAAAAAATATTTACATTCTTTTGTTTACTGTCTTTGGAAAATGTAAAATTTTTGTAGGCTATTAAATCTTTTCCACTCACACTTTCAATTACTGATACCGACATTTTCTCACTATTAAAATCTTGAGCGGAAATCTTTTCGCACATCTATTCACTATTACAATGAGAACTGAACTGATTAAGTGGTATACAAATTATTAGTGTCAATTATAGGAATTCTTACCTGCCTGACCCACACCCCCTCTCGGGAAGGGCTGGCGCCTCATTACCTATGATATAAACGTAACCTTACAGGCGTGCAGGTAAAGAGATATTTTCGCGCCCGTTTACCTCCGTCCATTTTTGCCAATACGTGGTAAGAAGGCAGTCTAAAGAATTAAGGTGACACATTGTGCATATTAATTATGTTTACGTTTTGTTTTATAAACCATTTTTTTGGAAAACATTTAGGTTTAAAATAGTGGTCCCCCTCCCGCTTACATATCAGAAATAAAGGTGTTTCGATATTGATTAAAGAGTTACTGAATTGAGTTGTCCGTTACTTTCTGATAGTACATTTCAAATTAAAAAGAAACAAATAGCTATATTTTCTAGCACTGTATTTATTGACATTTTGACTTCAGTCTTGAAGCTTTGCTAAATTTTCGGTTTTGAAAATGTAGCAAGCAGTCGAAATATCAATAAAGCATTAATGAGAAAACAAAGTTATTTGTCTCATTTTAAGTTGACTAAAATATGGTAACCATAGTCATCACACAAGCTTTTATTTAATGGGACACCATGTATATTATTTATTTAATTTCAAGACCGATAAGTAAAAAATGACAATGTAGTTTTTAAAATTTCAAGTAAATAACATGTTGACATTTTAAAATTATGTTGCGTTTTGAAAATGTTGCCTCTCTTGTCTCTCCTATTACTTGCAAACAAACCACAAAAAACAAAACATATCAACATCCTCAAAATATAGGTTATAAAACCCTTTAAACGTCGGTCCATTAATTTAAACCGAGGTGTAGGCTACGGTTGAGTAAACGGACGGTAAATCGACGGTTCGACCTTCGGTTGAGGTTTATAATAGGTTTGTTCCTGCAGCAGCTGGAAACCATTTGCAAACTGTTAGACCACCGCGCACGAGACAAAATCCGACGGATTTTATCTCCCGCGCGTAAGCCTGACAGTTTGCAAACAGTTTCCAACGCTGCACGAACAAGCCTAATATGTAAACTTCCGTTTGATGCCCGGTTGAAACTCAACCTCTGGTCAACCGGATATTAGACAATTAAAAGCGAAAATTTTCCTTTATTCACATGATAATTTTAAAATCGGTGACCTAACATCCCATGCTTCTTTAAAATCGATATTTTCATCACAAACATACTGTTTAAAATGGTTTAAAAAGGAATAACATTAGAAAACACAATACATTATGAATGCGTACCACTAAGCGCTCACAACGCCCAAAATGCTCCTTCACCCGACGGTAAATAAGCATTTTGAGCATTGTGAGCGCTAAGTGGAACACACCCTATATTTTATGTAAAAACTTTTTAGAGAAAACAGATTGTCAAACCTTGACCGTATTTTTGACCTCGCTTATTTAAAAGACGTGTAATGGGTTGATTATTAGGATATGTAGCTAAGGCCAGTAAAATTCAGAAAACAGAAAACTGGTTATATGTTCGGCGCAGTTACAGGATAAAACAGTACAGTTCAAAACATCTAGAAGGTGGTGACAATGACTTTTCACAGGTAACTTGTAATTTCGGCTATCAAAAATTTATTTCTTAAACTTTCAATCCAGAGTGATTAAGCTAAAACGGTTTATTTTAAGTCGAGTAGATATGGAAAAATAGAATTAATCGTCTTTTGTTTTTACGACTTCTCAGAGCGGAGTCGAAGTTTGCAAAATTTTAATATGGTCATAATTTTTTTTTTTTTAATGGAGCGAGGGTGGTTCGTTAGCATATCCTAAAAGAGCATTTTATTTCGAATAATTTTCTAATATAGGCGGAATTTCGGAAAAGGTTTGTATCCAAAAGTATGTAATAAAATGACTCTAAACTTATATACCATTATACTTAATGGTAATATTGATTTAGGACAACATTGTGAACTTATTATGTATTCTGTAGAAAAAGCCTTATTTAAAAAACCGCCTATGGGGTACCAAATTATTCAATATAAAATGTTTTTTAGGATATGCTAACGCGAGCCACCCCCGTTCCATTTGAAAAAAGCGGTGGTGGCATTTAAAATTTGAAAGTAGCAGCCCTTTTCGGTTAAACCGGAAGTAATAGAAAACAAGTGAATTAATTAATTAATCCACAATTAGGTCATGGTAGGGCAGTTATTGCCCCCTTCCTTCTTGTAAAATAATTAAGATCCGGGGCTAATATATCGATATACCATATTTCATCTTTCTATCGTAAAAATACGACAGTCATAGGGGGAAACCACCAGTAAGAAACACCCGATATAGAGATTCAGGTCAGGTTAAAAGTATACAGACATTTTTCTTTTACATTGGCAAAAAACATTTTCAACTACTTTCTACTTAAACCGCTGCTCAGTTTAACCTTAACGGCAATCAGACTTTTTTGGCAATTTAAAAAAATGTAAATTGTAATAAAATTTTAATGTTTTCCAAAAAACTTTTTGGAAAAGATTGCTATTTAAATTAGCAACACGTTTTTTCTGCTTTTATTCTACAGGATGTGAAAAAACTTTTATTAAGAGCGACATTCTACAAAAAATTATAAAAGAAAAATTGTTTACTACAACTCTAAAAGTGTTCGTAAACTCCACATTTTCTGTGTTTAGGATTTCATTTATAACAACATTAAAAAATGTTAATAATGGCTTGAATATAAATGATATGAATAGGTAATTATTAAAGGCTCCATTTTACTTGCCAGAGGATCATTTTAC
The DNA here is from genome assembly GCA_014170235.1 of Listronotus bonariensis. Lineage (NCBI taxonomy): Eukaryota > Metazoa > Arthropoda > Insecta > Coleoptera > Curculionidae > Listronotus > Listronotus bonariensis. The sequence goes on along the minus strand of JACEGR010003492.1, from coordinate 60,677 downwards.
CATCGTACTTAATGATTAATATTTTAAGATTTTAGATTTATTCGAAATCTATGTATTTTTAGAAAAAAATACGTAAAAAAACTTTTGTAGAAAATAAAAACCCTATTAAAATTTATTTAGTATTTTCATTAAAATTGGACAAAGATACATATTTTTTTCTTAATTTTGCAACCTTTCATTAATTTTTCCTAAATATTTTAAAGACTTTTTTTCTAAAAAATGTTATTTTTTTCACAAAAATTCCATTTAGGAATTTGAAGTTTGTACATTGAATTTAAACTTTTTAGTATAATAATTTAATATTTATTATTTTCAATCGCACTTACCTACTAGCTAAATGTCAAAATCAATTAATAGACTACTAAATAAGCTGGGGCAATTGCCAGAAAAAGCTCTTTAATAGTTTCAAGAACAAAAAAATAATGTTTTCAACTATTTGGCTGTCACTGTACAGAGTGGCGCCTTCTCGTTGACTTTGCAGGGTGTAGCGAAAACTAAAAGAGATAAAACCAATCTGATTGCGCAATCTCGATTTTGATTTTTGAAGCAAATTTAGTGGTAAAAATAAATCATGGCTAACCTGATTCGTTTTAAAGATACAGAGTGTTTTTCAAATTTTGTCAATTTGGCCAGGCACTTGTAACTCGCTTGATATTAGAGGTAGAAAAAATGTAAATAGAAAAGTTTTAGGGATTTTTACATAGAATTCAGTGGCGTATCTTTTTTTTTTTTTTCATTGACTTTTATTTTAAAGTTATAACACAAAGTTATTTTTTTAAAGGAACACCCTGTATATGTTATCATAAGTTGTAAGGTCTCCTTAAAATCTATACGGAGTACTTCATTTGATGTATATATTTTTTGTAGTTTCGGAAATATAGTCATTATGAGAATATTTTTAAGAAAATACCCTATATATTATATTACCATTGCAAAGGTATTTTAAAGAGGTTTAAGAAAATGTTACATTTGATATATTTATCTCTTATAGTTTTGGAAATATAACCATATAAATCTAAAAAATATTGGATATACGCATTAAGATTTTGAAGCTTATATTTCCGGAACTGTTGGAGAAAATTATTTTAAATTTGGTAAGGTCTTAAAGGTCTTTAAAATATCTTTTTAATAGTAATAAAATATACACGGTGCTTTATTTTTGAAACGTCATTTTATTATTGCATTCCTGACTATGGCTATATTTCCGAAACTATGAATTTTAAGTAAAAATCCCTAAAACTTTTCTATTTACATTTTTTCCTTTCTTTAATATCAAGCGAGTTACAAGTGCCTAGCCAAACTGCCAAAATTTGAAAAACACTCTGTATCTTCATTACGTGTTTAGTTAGCCATGATTTACTTTTACCATTGAATTTATTTCAAAAATTAAAATCGAGAGTGCGCAATCAGATTCGTTCTATCTCTTTTAGTTTTCGCTAATTATGTTTACACTCATCCAATGTTCGGAGAACGTTTTAGCGTACAGCTCTACGAAAACAGCCAAATAATCGCCTAACAATGGTTAAGTTTTAAACAAATATGTTGTTTATAATTTTGTTTCTCCATATTTTTGCACCAAAAGGTATACTTGATAAATATCGCTACGAGCAACCGTTTTTGTGATATTTCAAATTAAACCTTTTATTTCATACGAAAGTTGGCCATTACATTTAATCACGCTTTATCTAGGCCTCCTGGTAGTATCCAAAAGTCTGAACAAAATGCTGCCACAATTTTTTAAGCTAAAATACAACGTTCTAATGCAATTTATCCTAGTCGAAAGGTTGCTGGTTTCCGAGATACAGGGTGTTCAAGTCAAAAAAATAAATGAAAAATTTAACACCCTGTATCTCGCAAACCAGCAACCTTTGACTATGATAAATTGCATTAAATTATTATGTTTTGGCCCAAAGAACTTTTTGTACACTACCGGGTGGCCTAGATAAAGCGTGAATGAATGCAATGGAAATCTTTTGTATGAAATAAAAATTTTAATCTGAAATATCTTAAAAACGCTTGCTCATAGCGATATTTATCAGGTATGGATATATATAATTGGAAAATATTAGTTGCATCCCTTCTTCTTAATCAATAATTATTGTGTCTTTAATACTCTTAAAATTGAGAACAACAGTTTGACTTCTGGTAGAAGTAATTAAAACGCAGATTTTTCAGAATACATCTCATATTTATTTAAACGTCACAGACACAGTGGTTTGCGGTTTATGTACGAGCAAACTTTATGGCGCAAGGAATCATAACTTATTTAGTTGACCTGCGAAGGTGCTGGCTTTAAATTATTTTAGCTCATAACTAACACCAGTAACACCTTATGGTTATTACGTCTACGTAGTCATATTTTTAATGATGCAACCAGAATAAAAATGCTCTTATACATTTCTTTAATGGTTTTTCTTTTATTTCTAACTTTTTATTTATCTGCTTTATTATTTCCTAACTCTATGTATTTTAGTAATAACAGTATGAAAAACAACTGGTACCCAGACCACAGACCCAGACTATACAGAGTGTCCAGTTACTGAAACGACAAACTTTGAGTGAGTAATTCTACTATAAAAATTAGAAAAAAAATCTTATGGACATATGTCCTAAACATCTTAGTTTTTGAACTACGGGGTGTTAAAAAATTTAAAATATTGTTTTTTTTTATGATAACTTTTATACCAATTCAGATATTTTTAAAAAATTTGGATACGCCGTCTACGCATCACAAGACATTTTTTAGCACACAAGAAAAACGTTATTTTCACCTGTGTCGTTCATGAGGAGTTTAGGGTTAATATGATAAAAAAATGGTACGCCACTGCATTTTCTTAAACAATAATATATTTAAATTTTTCATTTAATTTGAAATAAATTTAATTACTTGACTTCTTTTATTTGATGTACGGTTCTTCCGTTAATTTATAAAAACCATTTCTGGACATGGTCATTTCGTGTCGTTTTTATCAAATTCTGCAGTAAAAATCACTTTTATTATTTATTCTATAATTAAATAGGAATTCGACCATGCCCAGAAATGATTTTTATGTATTTACGCAAAAGTCAAGAAATCAAATTTGTTTCAAATTAAATTGGAATTTAAAAAAAATTGTTTAGGAAAATGCAGTGGTGTGAAATAAATCCCTTATAGACGAGCCTGGTAATTTTTTTTCTTGTACGCCAAAAAAATGTTCTCTGATGCACAGAAACCATCCCACAATTTTTTCAATGAACTATGACTGGCGAATTGAATTATCAGAGCCAATACGGGCAGGGCGATGTCGGACCGTCCAGTTTTTCCGATTATAATAGTACTGTCTAATACCCTCTACAGTCCAAACTTATTAATTTAATATAAAGATTTTGGGACTAATCAGTAATATGCGTTTTGGATTACAGAAAGCGGTAGAATACTGCGGGTCCACTGTAAAAAATTAAAAATAAAGTAAATATTAGTATTTTTAATTCCTTTCCTCTTTATTACATGTTAAGAAATTTGAACTCTTGAAATTTCTTAAATCAATATTTATTTATTTTGTATTATTATTATTATTATTTTGAAGACAAAGAAATGGCACGTCAAGAAGATTTTTGGGCATTGCTAAATAGGAGTCTACAATTATTTTATTTTTTTAGAAGAGAGGAAAAGTAGGTTTGTTCTAGTGTTTACATACTAGATTATATTCTGGGTTTTTGGTTTTTGTAAATGGTGATCAGAATGCTACGCAGTTTGCTGTAAATAATTTTTAATAGTAACCTAATTTTTGTTGTGCAATATTTTCCTAATACCAGTCATATTGTGGAGTAATTACCATAAGTGCAATGCCCCACTGTTTATTTTAAAAATTTAATTAAAAGACATACACTGTGGGCCAAATTAAACTTGCACACTTTTTAACTTATAATAACTTTTTATCTGTTGCTCCTATCTTTTTATTTTTAGAGGGCTAATAGGTAGATATGTTTTCTCTACGTTTGGTAATTTTGTTCGAATAGATTTAGACAGGAATGATGCATTTAACCTCGTTGCAAAAGAAATTGAATTTATCTACAATAAGGCCAATACGTTTAATTTTAATTAATTTACTGTTAAGCTGTATCAGCATCCAACTCAGGAACACTGGTTACCTTACATTTTTATTTTAAAAGCACACTAAAAACAGTTTCCTGTTAAAATCGAGAGAAATACATGATTTTGGGGCGCATCATTTATCAAAAATAATCATAATTCCTGAATACTCAAATTATTGACAGATTTGCTTTAACTGAATCATTTTCCATAGTTTACCTACAAAACAAATGTATTAGCTCAATTGTGGCTAAATCCGATTTCTATTGCAACGAGGTTAAATACCATTTTGAAAAAAGTCCTGTAAGTCTGGTCCTGACGAAATGTATTCGATCAAAATTAACTAGCCTAGAGAAAACATATCTGCTTATAAGCCCTGTAAAAATATAAAAGATAGGCGCAACAGATAAAAAGTTATTATTACTTCAAAAGTGTGCAAGTTTAATTTGGCCCACCCTGTAGATATAAAAGGTATTTTTAGTATAAGTTGAGTCTGGCATCTAGGTACGACGTTTTGTTAAAACACAAAATTTTATCACCCCAAACTTGTACCAATAATTTTTTTATGCCTGAAATACAAAACATATACACTTTTTAAAAAAACGAGCACGAAATTCAGGTTTACTCACAACTGCAGGATATCTTTAACAAGGTCCTGGTCAGATATTATATACAAATGAATGCAATTCCTATAATTAATTAAAATTTGCTACCGTAATTTGTCATCAATTATATGGTTTACATCTTATGGTTAAAAAGAAGTACCTTTTAAATTTAAATATATGTGGTGAATAATTATAGACGTTAGAGCGAAATGTATTTTTAATTAATACCGTGTTTAAGATAAATGACGGTACTACTGAATTAATATTTATGAGAATAAGGTTTCTTAACAATAATTAATTTTGTGTAGCGAAATTTAATGAGATATTTTAGTTTGATTATCACGATACAAGCTGAAGTTTAAATGGTAAAGGTGATAAGATCGTTTCACTAATGGGGTAGTTTTACACTAAATTATATAGCTACCATAAATGCCTTAGGTTAATTAGAAATGATAAGATAGTATTTTTGCATAATTTGTATTTGGATATTTAATTTAAAATGATTATATTGATTTGCTTTTGGTTGGGGTAAGTAAATTAATTTATAAAATATATGTTTTAGAAAGTGAATTATTCCGTACCGGTCAAAAATAAAACGTATTATTAACTAAACATAATATGCAATTCTTTAAAATCTGTAAAATTACAAATAAAACGAAAAAAAAAAATTAATTACCAGGGTACTACGAAGTGCTTTTGAAAAAAATAGTTGTGATGAAGACATTATGACAAATCTTAATGGAAATCGATAAAGTATTAAAGAATGTGCAAGATCTATACTCTGAGTACCTACTTTATTTTCTGAAAAACACCTGGTAAGTAACTATGGTTACTGAGTTTTTAAAACAATAAAATACATTTTTTCTTATGGTAACTAGGGTTACTGATTTTTAAATAAATGTAACACATTTTTTCAGGTGCTTTCTTAATATAAAGTGCCCAGAGTATAGATACTTTGGGTGCTTATATTATTTACTAGTTTTGTCACCATTGTCCAAGTTTCGAGACATGCAAAAATTGCATGTTACTGCACCTTGACGTGGTAGTGTTAGCACAGCCCAAAAAATAACAACTGCCTCTTAACTATCCCATTAACATCTGGATAATAATATCCACAGGAAATTAATTCTTTTAAATGGTTTCCAAATCATACCCAAGGATAAAAGTATAGTGGATATACTTTTGTCCTTGGGTATGATTTGGAAACCATTTAAAGAATTAATTTCGTGTGGGTGTACGTACCCATCTATTTAGGATCCGTGTCCAGCGTTATTAGGCATCGCTGAACTCGCGAAAATATTTTAATTCGGCAAAGCTTGTATTACACAAGTATGTTTGTAAAACTCTAGTTGTTACATAAATACTTAAAGGAAATTATAGAACGTAATTTTATAAAGAAAAAGAATTCTTAATGTTTTTGTATGGTCCAGGAATATGCAATTTGCCAGATTTTATTTTCTTTTTGTTGAAAACAAAGTAAGCTACATTAAAATATAAGAAAATAAAAAGTGAGTTTTTTTGCCTTGCAAAAATTAAACTAGAAAATGCACAAAAATCGGTGGCCTACATTATTTTTGTCAGAAATACTTGTTCATGTGTCACTCACTTAATAAATTAAGTTTAGTTAGGTCTTAAGCCTCTTACTGTTGTTTGTAACAGTGCCAAATTTTATCCAAACTGAATACAGTATATTTAAGATGATAATTAAAAAAAAAACGATTTTTTTTAATCGTTTAACACCCTGTATCTTATAACCCATGCATTTTATGGGGTCATAATGCATGTCCATGCATTTCCAGACCTATGTTTTTTGAAAACTTTTTTTGTAGAACTAGCCTTTTATTTCTTTATAATATTTCATTTTATTTGGTTTTATTTCCCTTTAAAGTAGTTTAACATGCAACATTTTTGGTTGTTTTGTAATATTTTATCTTACTGACCAACAAACTTTTATTGTTTTTAAGTAATTAATTTAAATCCAAATTAAAAGTTTTTATTAAGGAAACAAAAAATAATTAGAATATGATGTCACAGAATCCGCCTTATTCACGAGGTGCCTTGTTTATTGATCAATTTTCAATGTTGGTTCTTGAATTAAGTCAACATTGGATTTCTTGCGTATTCTGGAGTCCTCATTGATATTTAAAATCGCTTATTGGATATCTCTTAGATATCAGTGTAAAAAAAGCGGCAACACTGCCCTAATACATGGTTTTTGGATTTTTAAGGATTTCTATTTGTCATTCAAGAGAAAATAGAGGTTAGGATTTTGTATTTTTATAGTTTTGATGGTCTTTGATTCCTCAGGTTTTTGTGGAAAATTCCTATTCTGCTTAGTAATAACCATCGGCGTTAAATTTAGCCAGGAAAAAATAAAAACTTTAACCATCTTTCACAAAATCAATAAATCAATCTTAATCGGCCTTATTCAGAAGGCGCCTTAGTTATTGGTTATTGATAGACAACCAAGAAACAAGGCGAATTCCAATTCAGCAGTACGTTTTCAACATCCAATGTTAAACATATTAGATATCGAAAAATAGAAATTTAATTCGTATTTACAAGTGTTATTAATCTCGATTTCTGTTTTCGGTGTTTCATATATTACAAATAGATACCTTGACCACTAGTTACAAGATTGATTTATTGACTCTGTAAAAAGATAGCCAACTTTTTAAGTTTTCCTTGCTGATCCAAGCGTTAGAAGATAAAGTACAAACAAAAGGAGTTTAAAATAAATTTAGGACTTTGTTATTTAGGTAGAAAATAAATACTCCCTTGACCCAGCAAAAATATGTATTATTAGGATAAATTAGGTAAACTTATCTAAAGATTAAAATAATAATTTAAATTAAAAAAGATATTAAATAGGGTCCCTACGCAATGAAATGGAGGCCCAGCGAAGGAAAAAAATTAAAATGTAAAATGTTTCGTGTTTAAATATTTATTTTCGTTAATAAAGATACTACTAAACACCTTAAGCCTTTTTTGGTCTTGAATGTTATGAAAATAAAGTAGAGATTTTTTTCTTCCATTTTATCTAAAGGACAAAGACCTGGTTTTTTTGCTCTTTAATGTTTTAAAGAAAGAGGAGGTCTTTTTTGCTCTTTAATTTTATTAAATAGGGGCCCTTAACTAAGGGCACCGACATAGCTAATCCGGCCCTGGCTACACACCGGATTTAACGCTGATGGTCGCTAATCAGAAACAGAACTTTCCACAAAACCTTAAGCACGGACGTATATACTTGGGGGGTCCGACTGCCTAAAATATTAGGATACAAAAAACAACAAAAAATTTTTTTATAATTCTACTTCAGACTAGATCATTAAAAATTCCTTTTCCCTTTTGCAACATTGAAAATTGATCAATATCCAAGGCACCTCGTGAATAAGGCCGAATGTATCAAATGTAATCCTTAGTGCCACCAAAAGGTGATAATTAAAAAGAATTTAAAAAAAATACACTTTTAACTAAAAGAAAAACTATGTTATAGTTAAGAAAGAGAGCAGGGGAGCAATAGAGGAACTGCCCCTATTCCCAGGAGCCCAAAAAGACTCCTTTAATAGGGGTTATTTGCTGAAGGTGGAGCAAACGTAAAGCTTTTTCTTTTGTTATTGCCCCTCCTAAAATTACTTTCTGCGTACGACCCTGTTGAGAAACAAAAAACTGTTCTGTGTACCGGAGTATGTACTAATTTCCGAAAAAAATAGTATTATCCTTGCAAAAAATAATAGTTTGGTAGGAAAAATAATTTAAAGCTAAATTCCCGATACAAAATATATTTTATCATGACGTCGCTGTTTATATAGACGTGAAGTCCCCAATAAACAAGGATGCGTTTCTCTTTTACAAAAGCTGTTAGCATGTAAAGCGGCAACGCTACCTCTAGTAAGGGTATGCTCTTAAGGTAGGCCATATAACAATCTTGAAGTTGTGATATTGAACGTACTTTGTCTACTTATGACGTCATTCCCTCTGATTGGTGTTTTCGAATTTATTTTAAGATATTAGATATTAACATACATTACATTGTTGTTTTAATTTGAATTCCACAAATTTTATTTTCTAATATAAATACAAAATTACATTTTTGGATGATTCGTGCCTATTAGCAGACGTTCAAATTTTCGTAATAATCATTTGGATGATGCGTTTGGAAATCCAAACCAAAAATATTTTTAATGCCCCATACGATAATAATATAAGGTTCAGTAAAAAAATAACCATCACCTTGCTCTAGTTTTATAAGTAAGCAAAACCTTAAATAACCTAAAGCTATTTAAATACGTAGAAATAAACCAACGGGCAAGTTACTCATTGTGGTTTAAATATTAAGCTAAAATAATTTAATAAATAAAATTAATTTAAAGATGTATAATTTTTAATCTTGGTTAATTTATTCTAGTTTAGTTTTAAATGCTACCATTTATTTATGGAAAGTTTTACGCAGCTCTTTTAATTAAGTCTCCAGTAGTCAAAATATAAAGAACTAACATACTCTCCTAAATAGTAAATACCAGTTACCTATGTAATTTATAATTCAGGGTTCATTTACCATGACCCTGGTATAAATATATGCGGTGTCATTAAAAACGGGCTTTAGTAGGTTTTAAGAGCACACGCCTCTTTCAATTGCCTTTAAAATCATCTGCCCAAAGTGGCTTTTATTGTTATTCTATTCAAGAGTGGTCAATGTGATGGTCAGTTTGTGTCTTGTTAAATTTATTAGTAGATATTTATCTGCTTCTTTGTAGTTTTGACATAAAGGTGGTTGGCTCTTTGGTTTTGAAGCTGTTTATGTTATAGAGAAAAGATAGTAAGTGATTAAAACTTTTGAATTGATGCCTTATTTTTCATTTTACAAAATAACTTTGGAAAGAATCACTCTAAACTGTTTTACGTCAAAAAGTGACAATACCTACTAAACTTAAGTAAAAACCCGTGATTGGTTATTACCCTAATAAAATATAGGTATACTAATGCGACTGAATATTTTGAATTTTACGGTATAATTATTATTTAATGTTTTTAGGATCTCTTTGTTTTTTAAAATCTACGACCCAGCCATTCCAGAGATACTAGCATTTAAAATATACCAAAATTGTTTACATAAGGTAGATACGGTTATTTACGTTCCTAGTTTAAAGAAAAGTTAATAGTGCCCCCTTTGCTTTAGACCACGTGATCACAATTTTTTTATGCCAAGAAGTAGTTTTAATGGGCATACACAAATTAAAGCATACTTAAAGGGGCAAATCTGAGAGTAAGACTGATTGGAGTATAGAAACGAGCTGCCAGTTTAGTATACACACGATCGCACTTGTTCGCAAGTGAAACACTACGATTCAGCTAAGAATAAGCCAAGCGGTAATCAGTTATATTCCACTTTTAAATTATTTTCTTTTTTGTTGCTAGCACACTATTTAAACAACGCTATTAAAAGAAATAGTTATTAGCTTTTTCTTAGCTGAATTCTACTTTACCATTTTACCTAAATTAACCACATCTCGATATCTTTCATCATTAAAAATTAATGGGTGGAAGGACTTATAAAAACCCTACTGTATATATATGATGAAATATGATATTCCTAATAGATGGTATTTATTTGGGTACACGCCAAAATAAAATTGAAAGTACTAAAAAACCAAAAAAATATTAAACAAGTAAAAGATAATTAAAAATCGACGTTTCGGTGGCAAATCTGCCACCGTTGTCAAGATAAATGTAATAAAAATAATAAAAATAAAAACTTACTATTATTTAGGTTTTAAAATTCACTATTTTTCTGTTTTTTTGGGATATTCTGAAAATCTGAAAAACTTTGACATTAAATAATCAGATTTTCAGAATATCCCCAAAAAACAGAAAAATAGTGAATTTTAAAACCTAAATAATAGTAAGTTTTTATTTTTATTATTTTTATTACATTTATCTTGACAACGGTGGCAGATTTGCCACCGAAACGTCGATTTTTAATTATCTTTTTACTTGTTTAATATTTTTTGGTTTTTTAGTACTTTCAATTTTATTTTGGCGTGTACCCAAATAAATACCATCTATTAAATGAATCCGCCAAACTACAGAACATACCTTCAATTCATGATATTCCTACTTATTCCTTCATTTCTTTAAAATCATTTAAACGTATTATTTTTAAAAATTATTAAAAAAACTAACAAAAAACGTATCTATTTAGGGAAAACAGTAAGGACTTCTGCAGGAGGCCCCAAAAAAGGCGACGCTTATTTTTTATTTATCATTTTTCAATCTAAATTTGGTGAGCTTTTAAACATTTCTTTATTGTTGTAAGTATATTAATAATACAGGGTGACTTAAAAATCGATCTTCTTAGGGGGTGATTGTACTTAACAAAATAACGGTAGAGCTTCATATAATTTTTTTCAAGATGTCATTCGTTTTCGAGTTACAAGCCATCAAAGTTCAAATTTTATTTTGGTTTTTTCGCCATATTGCATTTATGTTGTAACCAATCCAGTTAATATTTGGCACACAAATCGAGCTTTGCAGATTCTATAATTTTAAGACAAAAGTACTTTTTTAAATATCCCCATTTTATAGACAATCAAAAACTTAAAAAATAAGGTACTCTTTATTAAAGTCGATAAACCTCACCGTTTAGGCACCAATAGACATCAAAGTTTTCATCAATTTTAATTAAATTACCTACATACATACAGGGTATCCAGTAACTCAACCGACAAACTTAACCAAATAATTCTACATTCACATTCTGCGTTTTAATTTGGAGCACCTCATATAGACCTAGTGCAACTTCAAAACGTCCATGATTTTTTTCAACGGTCTAAAGCCAGTGCAAAGCAAGACTGATACATTAACCTATGGTGCAGTCTTCTAAGTCATGCATTCCTTATCTTATCTTAACTTGCTAGTGGTCGTTTAACACACTTAAACTCCATTGAAATGTATAGCTATAGCTATAGCTATACAAAATAAAATAATTTTTCTCGTTATTTTTCTATTTTTCAAAAAATTAAACATATCAATTTAAAATAAAAATATGTATCTATTTACATAAAACGGAAAACAGTAAGAAATCCAACAGGAATTCTCAAAGCGACGCGACGCTGAGAAGCTTATCAAAAACCGAGGCGTCTCGCTAATGTGACGCTTACTTCATCGCTTCTGCACTCGAGCGCTTACATTTCCATTTTCCCATTTTCCAGGGCGTTCACGCCAACTTGCCAGTTTCCATATTTTACGGCTGAATGTGCTCCAGGCAATTTGAAGATTATTCAACACAAAGTAGAATTTTATGTGGGGTGTAAACCGCCACCTTATTTCATATTTATACGAATGCTCGATGTGTTGTTGGAAAATAATGACCTGTTGTGTTGGGGCGACATAAATGTATGGCCCTGTTAGTTTCGGTGGAACAAAATTTATTTTTTAGAGTTATTTTGGCTTCTTAAATATTTTAATACAGAAAAACACTTGCGAAAATGAGTAAGTAAATTTAAAATTGTCGATATGCAATGTTGAATAAAAAAAGGAAACCTATATTATTAGCTCAAATAAAATACAGATGTCATATTTCTATTTGAACAAAGTTTGTTAGAAGGTAACATTAAGAAGATGAGGAAGAGAAAAAATTATTTCTTTAAAAATATATATCAATAATAACAAAAAGTGTCTAAGGTAGGGAGGGGAAATGGCGATCACTTAAGGAAACCATGGGTTATTTTTAAAATTATTTATAATAAATAAAAATTAAGGAAAGGAACAGATTTTTAAATTATCTGGTTATCAATAATTTAGGAACAAAAGCCTATATCTTTGACCTATACTGGTTAAGCAGGTAGGTATTGGGATATCGTCGAATAAAGCAACAAAAAGGATGTATGTGACTCATCCAATCAGATGTGTTTACATGCAGGTATTCACGTTAGATTGTCTCTTTTCTTTACATTGCCTATGTGTTATGTTATTCAGCTGATTTTGTATACTTCTGCCAACAAAAAACACTTTATATGCATACAATTTTCCATATACCATACGGTGTTTTTCCGTTGGACGGCAGACTAGTAGTAGGAAAATATTATAAAAAAATATGTTTGGACGGCATTGCCCCTGACTTTGGGTAATGCCGCTCGGGGCACGGGGTCATGACACTTAAATATGTTGTTTCAAATATAAGAAGTATCAAACATTTTATTTAAAGAAATAGTAATAAGATCAACCTTATATCATAAGACATATTGTCTACAAACACAAATTAGCTTTAACTGTCCCAATTTGTACGAGTACGTAAGATAAGCCTTTTTCAATTTAACCTATATAGTAAAGTCTTCGCTGTCAAATAAACTTTAATTCACTGAATTGTATCCGCAGTTGGTTTCTTGTGAAACATTTTATTAATATAATAAACATTTAATTATTATAATGTAATATAAAATTATTATTATTATAGTAAAAGGTAAGACAAATTACAAATAGAAATATTTTATTTTTGGACAGATGTTTCCATCTGGCGACTCCCACCCTGAACATATAGTATAAGCCCATAGTCTGAAGAAGGTGCAGCAATACCACAACTCGTTATTTTTACCAAATTATTCGCAAATAATACATTTAATTTAATTTTCATCACGTCGGCGTCGTGTCGTCGCAAAGGTGCTCTTCATCTTAACTTTCTAAATAACTTTCTTCTGAATTGCTTACTTTTCTAAGTTTTTTTGATTTATATGTTTCTTCTTCTTTTCTTTGACACCTTTTTTGATCTTAATTTAATATCTTTCCCAGTCTTATTGAGTTTTGCTATTCATTTCTTTTCTTTATTCCCTAAAAGAACTTTTATAGGAGTCGCAATTAATATGGTAGCATGTCGTATTCGCATGCAATAGTTAGTGACGTTGCTATAGCAGCAAAGGATAGTTCTTTTAATCAAAAAGTTCTTGGTTAGAAGCAACTGCCACAACAGATTCAGAGCAATAATCATTATTTGATGAACTCTCGAAAAATAATGTATTTCTAAAATTATTAATTTACCATTACTGCGCCTCTTCAAAATTTTGGACATTTGGATCTTAGTGTTCAGCAATTGGTTTCTACTCTTGTGCCATTAGTAACGCTGCCAGAAAATCTTAATTAAAGAAAACATTTAGGTTCAATAGATACATTTCTGTGGCTTGAAAGGTTTAATTCAAGTGTCAAATAAGTCTTCGTTCATCCAACCATTTTTAGACTTGGTGTATGATGCCCCAGCTGGTTCATCTTTTCTAATAAAGGCATTATTCTCTATCTGGCAAAAGTGTTGTGATATAAAGTTTCCGGCTGCACTTATCGCACACATATGTAACTGTTAAGTTGCTTGCGATCTTGGGTTGCTTATCACTACGTTTATATCGAATAGTTGAAGCTGGCTTGAAAACAAAGCGGCTTTGAAGCGAATTCCAAGTCTACGTGTTTATTTCGGTGGCTTGAAAGTCGATTGAAAATCGGGGTCATGCACATTTCAGGCAATTGTCATACGCATGCGGCAGTTTTGCATCCAACTTCACCGTAGAAATAAATCAAAAAACAAACCTCACTTTTTAATTCGTCCCGTTTGGTGTGCTGTTGTTGTGTGAGCGTGTTTTAAAGTTTTTTCACCTGTTTTTTAATTAATATTTTTAAAAAAATGGTAAAATCATATATGAAATTGACACTGATGACTTTCGAGGAAGCAGTCACCTGAAGTTAGGCAGTTATTAATTACGCTTGAATCGTTTATATCGTGTTTTTAATCGGCTTCAGTGAAGTCAACCCTACCTATTTTCAGGCTTGACTTGGACGATTCAAGACACTTTCAAGCGCGTTTATATCGCTTTTTTCAAGCCACTTTTAAAAGCCGCATTAACTTAAGCTAGCTTTTCGATATAAACATAGTAGATATATGTTTTTATTTTTAGTCGATCGTTTAAAGTGGTAAATAGGAGGTTATATTATTGTGTGGCATGGCAGTTTTAGCAGGATGCAGGTCTTCTTCGGTCCAAGCCACTTTAGCGGTGGTCCATTGACGGTTTTTGGCATATCTGCAAAAATAACAAAATAGTGCTCAGGTGAGCAGTATAACCCCAAACGGTCGTTGTTATGTATCATGTTATTAATTTGAAAAAAACACACAACTCTTAAACATTAAATACTATATTACAAAATAGAATAGTTTTATGGACAGAAAAGTAAAATTATTTAATAAATAAGCAATATAATAGATGGTATTTATTTGGGTACACGCCAAAATAAAATTGAAAGTACTACAAAACCAAAAAAATATTAAACAAGTAAAAGATAATTAAAAATCGACGAAAATTAATTTTAATGTCAAAGTTTTTCAGATTTTCAGAATATCCCAAAAAACAGAAAAATAGTGAATTTTAAAACCTAAATAATAGTAAGTTTTTATTTTTATTATTTTTATTACATTTATCTTGACAACGGTGGCAGATTTGCCACCGAAACGTCGATTTTTAATTATCTTTTACTTGGTTAATATTTTTTGGTTTTTTAGTACTTTCAATTTTATTTTGGCGTGTACCCAAATAAATACCATCTATTAAATGAATCCGCCAAACTACAGAACATACCTTCAATTTAAGCAATATAATGTTAAACTTACCGACAAAACACTTAACCAAAATAAGATTATGACGGTCGCAAACGAAGAAACGGACTTTACGGTTGAATGACAGAAGATGACTATCCGTTTATATCAATGTCTCCGTCACTTTAACAGAGTTACATTACCAAGTGAGCGCTATTCCCCCTTTCTACCCTCTAGGGTATCTACAAAAGGTCTGTAGAAAATACAACGATTTCACGCAATTTCCTTTAGTCAACTTGCGAGATAAAGGGTGTTAAGTTTTACATATTATCTTAGTTATTTTTAGAGAATTTTTTAATATTACAATATTTTTAACAGAATTCTGTTTTTTAAAATGCCAGAATGTTATCTTCTCGAAATTTTATAACTTTGGTAAAAGCTTTCTCATTTATAAATAAATAATAGTTTAAAAAAACTAAAAACACGCTTTTATATGCAACCGAACTAAAAATTAGAAAATAATTTTTCATTAAAAAAATATTGTCACTTCATAGTAAAAAGCGTGGGTGCTTAATATATTAAATGTTATAATTATTATATTTGCCAATATCTATGAGGGAAAAGTTATGAAAAAATTGTAAAATGCACCCCACGCTTTTTACTATGAAGTGACAATATTTTTTTTAATGAAAAATGATTTTCTAATTTTTAGTTCGGTTGCATATAAAAGCGTGTTTTTTAGTTTTTTTAAACTATTATTTATTTTTTATTTTTTAGTTCGATATGCATTTATGTATGTATGTATGTTAAAATGCTCCAGTTTATTCACTAAAAAATTCCTTCGCCATTTTGTCAAGAGTAGCTAAACCTGAGAAAAGTTTGGAATGTTGCCAAAAGATGGCAACACAGGTGTTGTTTTTATAATATAATGGAATTTTTTTTCCTGGCGATCCAAACCAGGATAACGGAATACTGTTTGCAGATTATTGCATTGTCATGGGTTCTTAATACGTGTGCAAAGTTTCAAAGAAATCGAATAGCTGGAAGTTGGTTAAAATTAGGCTCAAAGATTCCGTTACATAGATAGATGGATAGATGGATAGATGGATAGATAGATAGTTACAACCCAAGTTAATAAAAGCGTGTTAAAAAGGTATACCGTGGTAAACATAACGTATGTCCTAAAAGTTTTGGCACCCGCCTCAGTTGACGACAACATCTTGGTATACGAAGAAGCTGCGCTTGAGAGTATTTGGGGCACTTACGTCTCTTTCGATATTTAAGACCATTCCTCCTCAATTCCAACGATATCGTACTCTTAGAAGATCTGTATTGCCTAGCCAGTCTCCTCGTTGACATTCCAATCTGGTTTTTTGCTCTTCTCACCAATCTCTCTGACCTCTGTGCGGTAAATGCACGTGGTCTTCCACTTTTGGGAGATTCAGACATGGTATTCCCTGCTCGCACTCCGTTATTGTTCTATAAATGGTTCTGCGTGAAATGTTTTCATTCTGGAATATTCGATAGATTTCAGCTTTGGGTATCCGCCCAACTAACTTGTAGATACTTTTTCTTATTTCTAATTTATACGACATCTTAAAGCGAAAACTTTAAAATAAATAAATCTCAACTGACAGTAAATAAAGTAAATAAACTTTTGTTTTCAAACTTGATATTATTTTGTTTTTGTTAAAATTAAAGACAATGAGTTTTGTGCCAAAACTTTTAGGACATACGTTACTACATACAACCGTTTTTAAGATATTTAAGATTAACGGTTTAATTTAATATAGACATTTTTCATTGCTTTCCTTATCGATTTATCCAAGCTACACGGGTGTCTCTAAAAGATCTGTATAAAATGCTACCACATATTAATTAGGGCCAAAATTCAACGATCTAGTACAATTTACCTTAGTCGTAAAAAGTAAATTATTTGCGAGATTAAGCTGTCGAGGTTTCCACTCTAGCTTGTCATAGTTTGGGTTTAGTAAGGTTTTCTTGAATATGTTTTTTCCATATTTTATCTTGTTTTAAAACATATTTGGAAATAATAGAATGGATATTTGTTAAAAATAAAATATTAAAATTTAATAAATAGGTGATTAAATTTTTAAATCCATGACAATTAGTAGAAGCCTTTTCCTTAGTCGCACTACCAAGGGAGTAACTAAGATTTTCAATTTATTTTTATCTAAAAACCTAGACCTGGAACCTACACCAACTTTATTTCAGATGCTATTGGTTTAAAAGTGGAAAAGATTTTGAATTTGTAAAAATAATTTGATTTTTTGGTAACACCTCACCCCTCCCAGTAAATTCAAGTTTTTTTGTCTTTTGATTTACTACTGGTATATTGAACACTTTAAATTTTAAAGGCGAATATTCGTTTTGCATTTTTTTAGTAAATTGATTCAAATTTTATCGGTTAATCCCAGGTTCCGCAAGAGTATTTATATTTTTCAAAAAAAAAAACACTTAAATATTTTTCACTCTACACTATTTTACGTAAGACTTCTAGATGTCAATTATTCTATTATTGCAAAATGTATAATTTGACAATAAAATTTAATCAAATTCACAAAAAATAACAAATAAGGGATTAATTTTCGAATCTTAGATTTTGTCTCGGGGAGGGGGGAGCACTAACCTAAAAATCAAGTTTTTAGCAAATTGTTAACAAAGAATATCTTACAATTAACTATTTTTTTTCTTTGGGCCAACAACATGTAGAATTTATTTAAGGCGTGGATCCCGCGTTGTAGGTTTTAAATAAAGTCGGTTAAAATGCAAAAACCAAAAATATTTTTAGAGCCAAAAATCGATTTTCGTATTTGTATTGCGGCTATAATAAACAAAATTAAGAAATACTGCTGCATTGGGCACTAATCTATATGTTGATTAAACTTTTATCAATTTAATCATCGACGATCTAAAACCAGTAAAGGGAATTAAACTATTAATATTTTTCCAATTCGCATTTTCTACCCTATTATTTTTGATAATTTAAGACCGGCTTTTTAAGCCTTTGAATTCAAATAATTTTTATTAAATGAACAATCAATTTTTTTCGTATCGATTCTGTTTTCAATAATTTTGATAATTTATAATATGCATTGCAAAATATTACATCTGCCTTGATATTCTACAATAATGATTAGTACTTATGATAAAACTGCAGGTTTGCATGATGTTTAAGTCGTTCGAAAATCCTAGCTACGCAAATGCAAAAACAACCAAAAAATTCCGAGCCAAAACTCGTTTTTTTTTAATTTGTATTGCGGCTAAAAACAAAATTAAGAAATAATATATTCTATCATAGGGCCACTAACCCATATGTTGATTAAATTATTGGTATCCATTTAATCAACGAGGATCTTTAGCCAGTAAAAAAAATTAAATTATTAATATTTTTTCAATTTGCATTTTCTACCATAATATTTTTAACAATTTGAAGCCGGCTTTTCAAGCCTTTTAATTCAAATAATATTTATTAAATGAACAATCAATTATTTCCGTATCGATTCTGTTTTCAATAATTTTGATACTTTCTAATATACATTGCAAAATATTACATCTGCCTTGATATTCTACAATAATGATTAATACTTATGTTAAAACTGCAAGTTTGCATGATATTTAAGTCTGGACTAAGTAAAACAATAATATGCCGGCAAATTAGTGCCACTGCCTCAATGTAATAATAATAAATGTTTTTAAACTTGTAATTTATTTGTACTTACCTATTAAATGGTAGCTAATTTTGTATAAGTAAGAGGCTACAACGACTAAGTGCGGCGGTCTTCCATCAACCTTGGAATTTAATAATGATTATTTGTATGGAGTGTTTTATATATTACCTAGACATAATGGTTTTCTGTTAAATTTTCACAGTGCCACTGGTACGGATGTAGCCGCATTAATGATAGCAACTTATAACGTACACTCATTAAAAAACTCGCCGATAATAATACATGTAATTTAATCGGTAGCCATTTGCAACTTCCCTGCAGTCATGATAATATTATTATTTCTTTTAGAATTATTCTGCTAGGCGACATATTTTTATATAGTCTTGCTATTAATGTTGCGTGCAATAATTAGGTATTGTAAGAAAAAATAAATTATATATATATATATAAAAAAAAATGTTTATGAAGGGTGTAATTTAATTGATGGCTAAATATACGGAGTATGATTCCTTAGCTTATTTTAGGAAGAAAACTTCACATAAACATAATATGTCCTAAACCTCTTAATTTTGAGATACAAAATGTTAAAATTTAAAAAAAATCTATTTTTTCAATCTCCTAACTATTCTTTACCCAATTTTGTTTTAATTTGGCAATAGTATTAATGACATTAGGGGGTAATGTATCATTAACTTAATTAAATTTAATATGTCTCGAGAGGCAACTGAAGGAATATTTCTAACAAAAAAACGATACGTCACTGACTGTAAATTTGTGTGAAATTTGTGTGGTTTCTTTAGATAAGGCAAATAAAAATACTGCTTTTATGTCTTCTAATTTTTTCCGTAGTTTAGTTTAAGTGAAAGAAAATTACTTAAAAGCATATTTTTAAACCATAAAAGAAATAAGGTTTTATAATTTTTAATTAGCAATTATGTAACAAAAATAATAAATATTTATTTAAATAAGGGTTTTCGAAATTTTTGGTTTTTAAAAATTTTAACACCCTGTATCTCAAAAGTTAGGACGTTTAGGACATATGTTCATATGAACTTTTCTTTCTAAAATAAGCTAAGAAATCATACCCTGTATTTTTAGCCATCAGTTAAATTAAACCCTGTATTAAACGCTTTTATTTTAATAAAAATGATGCAGATTATGAACTTAAAGCTAAAAAAATAATCGGTAAGTCTTAGCTACCAAATTGCACCAATCTTCTCATCAATGTGGAGTATTCATCAGACAAATATAAAATCGTTGGGCGTAGTGTATTCAGAGTTAATATTATGATATAAATTTCACGTGACCAACAATTTTATATTTGTCAGATCAATATCCCAGATGGATGAAAGGATTGGTGCGATGTGGTAGTTAGTAGAATTACCAAATTATGTTTTTGCTTTTAATACATAACCTACATCATTTTTATTGTAATAAAATTGTTTTACAGTTTTTTTAATAATTTATTTTCAAGTTTTTAGTTTTGGTTAGTTCTGATTAGTTAGTTTTTAGTTGATACATCTTACTCTATTAAGTTCATTTAATGTCTCACTATTATATACATGGTGTATTTCCTGATAATTTGTTGTACTCTAACTCTTTTATACACAATTTACTTGACTTAGAGCTACGTTAGTTTGTCTTTCCTCAAAAAATGTAGAGCCTAAATATACAACTCCGTGGTCCATTGTGCTACCTTGCATTTTGTGGACAGTGGAAGCCCATAAAAAATTTAAGGCAACATCCTTCTTTCAGCCGTTCCTCAATTGAACTTTACTGGAAACTATATGGCTTTAGGGCGAATAAGGTGTATGATTGGATTCCGATTCTAGGTTAAAGAAGTACTAAAATATTGACTTGGGTGGCAAACCAGTTCTTGAATCCCGATTATAAGTTGAAGAAGTTCTTTGTTTAGATTAGTAAATATATCTCACTATCTAAACTGTCTTATTTTTAATTTTATAGAATGAGCTCTATTCCTACCCATATTGAGATAGTTGTAGAAAATATGTAAGTAATCCGCCAATTTGTGGCGGTGGCCATCTTGGAATTATTTTTCTTATAGTGGGCTCTATTCTATCAATCAAGCCCTTTTATTTGATATCCATATTAAGGTGGTTGTGGAAAAAATATGTAATCCGCCATTTTGTGGCGGCGGCCATCTTTGATTTTATTTCTTTCATAGTGAGCTCTATTCTACCAATCAAGCTCTTTCATTCAATACCCATATTGAGGTTGTTGTAAAGTAATACGTGATCCGCCATTTTGTATCGGCGGCCATCTTGGATTAACAATTATAAGGAATGTAATATATTCTATTGTTTACAAAATTAAGAGTGTGTACCTAATATCCCAAGCAAGCAAACAAATAAATAAACTGGGCAAGATAAAATAAAACCATTTAAAAATATAAGATGGGCGGTGGTTTGTAAAACATAATCATTTAAACATTCTAGTATCAAGCCAATAAATAAGAATAAATAATTTAAGACGGTAATTTTTTTTAATGGTATTACTTTGAGTAATGAGCTGAGCAGTCAACCTGTGTAATATTTCTACCCAATTGATTAGTTTTATTATCGTCTAAAGGCTCAAAATGGCCACTTTTATTTTATACTAAATAAAAAAGCTAAAGATTTTTTCTCAATGTACTCAACAGGCAGCAGGAGTAGTAAGAAGTAGAAGGAAAGACTGGCTATGCGAAGAAATTTGGATCATCGTGCTATTTTTAGTGGAGTTCTTTTCGTTTTAAGAAGAAATGTTTTCACACAAAATCACATATATTTATATAACAGCCTGTTGATATACCTACTCATTAACGGTAAAAAGTGAAGAAACAAGATAATATTTTGTTTGAAACTATTTTTAAATGATTTTGTCATTGTCAGAGTAAGAAATAATATGATAACATGTAATAAATACCTTCCATTGTAAGAACTACCAATGATATGTTAGCAAATTGGTTTATTGTAGACACATATTTACCTAAAAATATATATCTTATAGTTTTCAATGTCCCAATACATTCCCTACCAATTTCGGACACAGTGTATAAAATCATAGTAGCAAGCAAAGTTGAACAAAACAAAAAGTTTTTTAAATCAGAAATTGTGGATCGGGGCACCATTTATCAAGCTCTTGACGGTTTTCTTTTCCTTTACCCTATTTCACATAGCTGGCACCCCATTCTTTAACAGCGCTGATGCCATTTCATACTTTCTGCTATCTATCCCTCCTTATATCTTCCACTTATTTTCCTTAACGCTTGGTTTCCCGGGTAACGTATTTTATCTTTCTGTCGTTGTCGAAATCCTTGTTTGTTTCGCAACATCACGGCTGGAGAAAAGAAATTTTGCAGCTATTTAAAGGCGAAAAAAATTCATTTAATTCTTGCAGAAGTAATTTATTTTAGAATACATAAGACTTTTTTATTTCTTAAATTTTTAATAATATTACAATTCTACAGTATTTAGTATAGAATAAAAATGTACAGCTTATCACTTGGTTTGCTTTACCATTCATTATTAAAAAAAAATGTTGCAACACTGAATTATTAACCTATTTTTTTCTTTAAAAAATCAATTTATCCCAAAAATAAGTAAAATGAAGAAATAAATTACTGTAAAATTAGGCAGGCGAAAACTACAAAAAACATAAATAAAAAAGTAAAAAAATCCAATGTTTTTTCAAAAAAAATTACGTTATATAAGGGCAGTGGCCTACCATTTTTTTACAAAATATTTGTTTCTTTACCCTTTATAAATAACACTGGTGGATTTTTATTTGTTTCTTGTATGTAAAAAAATAATATTGATGCTTAATAGATGTATTCAAATTTTTTTAAAATATTTAAATTGGTATAGAAGTAAATATAAAAAAATGATATATTTTTAAAAACGACGTGTAGAACATACGTATATTCATATTTTTTTAATTAAAGAGTCATCCCTTACAGTGTGTCAGTAGGGTTACTGGACACCCTGTATTATTAAATATATAAAGTGTACATTTAAAAAGATGCAATCCTTAATTTGCCTATATCTATAAAACACGTAAACTCACTTTTTTACATTTTAAATGCAAATTTTATTAACAACCTTCAAGATGTGGTGTCAACAACCTCTACATTTTTAAATGGGAAGAAAGGTTTAGGTTAAAAATACTATATAACTTTAAAATAGTATTAATTATTTTATTAAAAGTAGTACAACATAAATTTACAATAAAAATTGTAAAAGATAACAAAAACATTTTACAAATAACTTAACCATGCTGTGAATCATATGTTTATTAATTATGAATTTTCTATAGTTAATATATTTTTTCCGAAAAGTACTAAAGAAAAAAATCAGGTGTGTAGTATTTTCGTAAAAGCAATTTAGTCGCATTAAAAACAAGGTATCAGTTAACCCCTCTTCCTATTTAAGATTGCAGTCACCAGCCCTAGAGAGTTGATACAATCTGTTTAAAAACAGACTTTTCATAGAATTTGACATATTTAGGATGGTACCTTTTGAAATTAACACCCTCTATGTAGAATAATGGTTAGTTAAATTTTAACACTACATGAGGTAAAACCCATTTAATGGGTTGTTCTCTGGAACTAGGACAGTAAAGTTTCTGCATATGCCGGTTTTGGACTTCCCCCCTTAAAATCCTATTCTGAGTACGGCCCTGCATTCCAAAAAGTTAAAATATTTTAATATTTTTTAAATTTATTACAAGTAACATATTACGTTAAGGTAAAATATTGAGAAAACTTTACTTTAAATTATTTTCAATCCAGAAACTACGATTTTTATTAATCATCAATAAGGTGTCGCTCTAGAATCTTAAACCAGGTTACCTTTTTACTTTGGCATTTTTCTCTTACATGCAACAAATACAAAAAATATTATAATTGAAACAGCATTTTTATATTATTACCCTCTTTATAATCTGATTAAATCACACACGTCATATAACATTCAGACAAAATAAAGGCAATTTGATTTTCCGAATGGTTTGCGTGAGGGTTGAGGATGACTTCTCATTTTCTGCCTGTTGAATAAATTTAGCGTGCAATATTTCAGCTTAGATTTATTTTACATTAGTTTATAATAACTAGTTATAACAGGTTTTTTGTTTGCAATTTTTTATTGTATTTAGGGTTTTTATATAAATAAATAAATAATTTTCTAAAAAGAAGGTGATTATTATACTATATGCAAAGACTTGGGAAATTATTGCTAAGGAAAAACAATAACCAATAATAAAAAAAGAATAGTTTCTAGTTAGTAAAATAATTAAAATTTTTAAATAAACAAAAAAGTTTAGAAAATAATATACTTTAATCACTATAAGTCCTAATTGATATTTTACTCGTATAAAAATTAAAACAACACAAAAGCGGAGTTTGATATTATACAGGGTGTCCGGAAAGGTGAGGTCAAAAATGATAGGGGTGATGGAGTGAGCCAACGCTTTTTTATTGAGATATTGACCATCAAAGTTGGTATAAAAAAACTTATTTGATTTATAACTTTTAAACTGTTGCCACAGTACCAATGATATTTGGACCACTAAATAACCTTGTAGTAATGCTTCTTTTGATAGGTAAACGGCTGTTCAGTAAATAGAAATTATACATGGTGCGACGACTTTTTTCATTTAGTGTATGCATTTTTAACACTGGTGACAAATTCGACATTTTTCTTTGACTATTTAATTCCGCTATCATTTTTGTACAATAAAGGTATACTTCATTTGAATCAATATCATAGATCGTTTTTTATAAAATCGCATTTTAAATCCGGACATATAAGCATTCTGTACGTAATAAAAAATTCCATTTTTATGATAAGAATATTAAAATGGTGGTAGAATTATTAAAAACGGTGTTTGTAAGCTCCTTAATCTTTATAATACAGTTAAAGGTTTTTTAAGAATTTTACCATATTTAAGTATACCTTTTTTGTACAAAAATGATAAAAGAATAAGGGGATCGAAGCAAAATATCAAATTTGTCACCAGTGTTAAAAATGCATACATTAAATGAAAAAATCGTCGCACCCTGTGTAATTCCGACTTACTGAACAGCCGTTTACCTATCAAAAGAAGCATTACTATGAGGGTATTTAGTAGCTCAAATATAATTGGTACTGTGGCAACAGTTCAAAAGTTATAATTAAAATAGGTTTTTTTATACCAACTTTAAAGGTCAATATCTCCCTAACGAAGCGCGATAGAACTTTTTTATATGAAGTACTAACATTATTGGCTCACTTTTTAACCCCTATCATTTTTGACTTTACCTTTCCAAACACCCTGTATAAAGTTGTAGAAATACTATTCTAAATTATTTTTTACAAAAACAATACTTTTTTCTTACAATTGGTGTGGTTTTATTGAATTTGAAATAATTGATTATCTCACTAACTAGAAATATTTTACTACTTGTTTTTATTATTGGTCATTGTTTCTTGAGTTTATGTGTAGATACATGCAATTTTTACCGTGATTGCCTAATTCAGATAAGGATATCCATATTTCTAAAATTAATAAAGATTGGTATAATAAATGATTACATAAATTACAATGTATTTATAAAAAGTAGTGTGTAAATATTTGTAAAGTTACATAGCCTATACATGTCGTAACAATTCGATGCATTCAATAAAGTTTCTGTGTGTTGAGCGCTAGCAGGTAAAAATTAGACAAAGAAAGCATACATATAAACATTTCCTTATAAGATGACGCATTAGTCCCGCTTTGCCGTTGCTTAAGATCGTCACCTATCCACACATTGGCAAAAACTGCCCGTGGAAGTTTTGAAGTGACACGCCGTATATATATTTTTCACTATTTACCACATCTCTTAGTAATAAATGTAAGTCATACTTCTTAAAAGTATGAAATATATTAAACAAAGGTGTGAAAGTAACAACGGCAGTGGCGTAGCTAATACGGACGGGGCTAGGCGGGGCAGTGCCCTAGGCCACCAGCTCAGGGAGCCCTCTTAAAGTTGAGAGGGGTCCCCGGGCTTGGTACTGATACTGATTTTTTTGCTCTTAAAATATTTGTGGTGGTCAGTATATGTGAAGTGTTATTATTTACATGAGGACCTATTTTTTGTCCTTATATTTTTGTCTTACTTATTGACATTTGCTATTTTTGGGGACCCTACTTTAGTTTTTCACCCCAGCCCCCTTTTGACCTACCTACGCCACTGAACAATGGCACAAATTAATGCAAATGATTTACAAAAATAATTTTTTTACAGAATAGTTTTCGTGTAAAGGATTATATGAGATCATAATTAACTATTACACTGGATGTTTTACAGATGGTTCCACTATATAACTTTTTTTACCTTGTACGATAGAAGAATAAAATTTAGAATATCGTTATTTGACATATTTGTAAATTGGTTGATCTATTCAATTGCTTTCTATTATTTCGCGTTTAAACGAAAACGTCAAATTTTAAATGACACCCCTGGTATATTTTATCTTAGTATGATAGAATATGAGTTTCTGAATACAATGACACCTCACATGTCCTTTTTTGAAATTTCGTCTGTCAAAAAATTATTTTTTTATTTACCAATCTAGAGTGCCATGATTAAGTCAAAACGATTTATTTTAAGTCAAGTAGCTATGGAAAAATAAAATTATTCGTATTTTGTTTTTTACGACTTCTTAGGGTGGAATCAAAGTTTGCAAAATCCTATTTATGGTCATAACTCTTTTTTAAATAAAACATAGGTTACTTTTATAGCATAGCATAAAAGAATATTTAATTCCAAATAGTTTGGTACTACATTGATAGTACTTTGAATACAACTTTTTCAACAAAACACATAATAAATACCTGATGTTGTTATAAGTCCATAGATATTATTTATCATTTAATATAATGGTCCGTTTAGAATCATTTTACTACATGCTTTTTGGATAAAAACCTTTCCCGAAATACCAGATATGTGATACCAAATTATCAGGAATAAAATGCTCTTTTAGGATATGCTAACGAGTCACCCTCGTTCCATTCAAAAAAAAGTTATGACATAAATAGGATTTTGTAAACTTTGTCACATGGTTTGACTTAAAATAAATCATAAGCCTAATCATGGCCCTCTGGATTGAAATTGAAATAAAAACAAATTGACAGCAAAAGTGTTAAAAAATAAAATGTGTGGTGGCATTGTAATTGGAATATCATATTCTATCAAAATAAGATAAAATATGTATATCAGTGGTGCCACTTAAAGTTTGAAAGTAGCAGTCATTTTCGGTCAAACCGGCAGTAAAAAAAAACAAGATAAAAAACAAGTGAATACATCAACCAATCTAAAATTACCTTTGTTAAAAACCGACATATCAAATTTCATTTTTTTATATAAAGGTAAAAAAGTTATAGGGGAACCACATGTGAGAATCCCTTGGTACATTAATACATTATCCATGACCTGTTATATTACAAACATAATTTTATAAAAAAGAAGAAACATTCTTTTGTAACCCTTAAATAAAATCTAAGTTTAAAAGCGTATATTTTTCTTTTCGTACACAGGCGGAACAAACTTTATCACCGATCTTCCCCTGGAATTGCGCCCATATATGCCACGTTAGCCCGGCACGGCCAACGATAATGGATAACAGAATTGTCGGGAATCTGATTTATGGCCTGGAAAACAAATCTTGGGGTTTGGCAAGCAAATTGAATCAGGCCCAGCCGTCATGTACGCTTCGCTTGGATAACAGCGTTCCAGGAATAATTGTTTAGACATCAACTGTACGTTTTATGACACGTCGTAGCGTGAGCTGGCGACTTTTTATCAAATTAGGTGGCGGTGCTGTCGCTTCGGTTTTGGTCTTTTTGCACTGGCTGACCGCGGAGATTTGACAAAACTGTCAAAGAGATACGAGAGCAAATGGATTACCGGCCACTGATACTCGGTCGCTCGGAAGGAAAAACCGTAAATGGAAAAGTACAAAATCAGAGTTACGGAGGTAAAAAATTATACAGAATTTTACCAGGGTGAAACAAAACGATTTTTTTGATAGCTAATTAAAAACTTTAAAAGTTGTAAGACAAGCAAGTTGCAAGATTTAATTAATTTGTAAATGTGGATAAACTTCAACGGATAAAATTTGGGATAGATGTTTAAATACTACATATCATAATAAATTGCAACACCAAGAAATATTGTTTCACATTTAAACAAACTTTGCTGTTTCGCATATACAGTAATATTTGTTATAGGTGGTGATACGGGGTAAAACAACACACGGAAAGTTCCTAAAATAATAATAATGGTCATAACCACCGGGAGGATTTACACACTTATGCCAAAAGGCAGTTCGCCTCTTGGCATGCTTCTAATTAAATGATCGATATCCTTGTTGAGAATTTCGTAACACGCAACATGAATTTCATACCTTCACACACGTGTTCTATGGGAAACAGTTCGTGAGAACCTGGCGGACATAAAAGATATAAACATTATGTGACTCTGGATTAGTTAAAGTTAGACGAGCAATATGTGCTAGTCATTATCCCGCTAAATTAAGGCGTTAGCAACACGCTGGACATAGAGTACAGACGTTAGTTTTAACAGTTCCTCTATCCAACGCACGACCGTCTAAATAAAAACTAGAAGGGAGCTATTACCATTGCATGTGGCTTTTGAGATCATAACACATACGGTGCAAGCGATATGTCGCTTAAACAAAAATATATTTTTTCCTTTTCCGAGATACCTTTTGAACCGTTGTCGCCCATAGTGCAATCCAAAGCCAAATCGGGATTCAAGAAAAGCACTACCAACTTTTATTCTTCAAACTATCATCATTTGTACTTTTACTTTAATTAAATGTAATATACCATATGAGCAAGCAGTTTTGGTATATCGGTGAGTAATAGAATAACAAAACAAGCACTATTAGTCACGCATGTTTACATGCCGGTATTTACTTAGATTGTTATGTTATTTAGCTCAACCGGTATATTAATAATAATAGTAAACATTTTTCAAATATTTCTTACAACAATACTCGTCATTCACCACCTTGGAAAAAGATTAAATTGATAATTCTATTTTATCTTTGAATAATAATCTACAAAGTCTTTTAAAGAGCCAACTTCAATACATCTACAATATCAACAAACCAAATTATAAAAAAATTAAATAGATACAACACTAATAGATCGGTGTCGAAGCCTTAATAAAAAGTAAAAAGTAAAAAAATTATAGTAGGATGATTCCCATTGAAAAAGGTAGAAAACAACAAAATTTAAAGGAGAAACAAATTCCAGGCGATCTGAGGTCGGTAGGGGGGTTAAGTATAAAATACGGTTTTTCTATATTTCCGGCCAAACTACAAGCATTATGGAAAAAAGTTAAATTGCAAAGTTGTAGACAATGGTAAGATGTACAACTTTTGTATTCAATGTTGTTTTATTTGTTAAAACTTCTACTCTCCAATGGTGTAAAAAAACTATACACTATAATGGTAAATGTTCTCAAAAAATGTAATAAACTCAAATCCGACTTTTTTTAATCATTATTGGACTAGGGACGATAATTTTTTAAACCGAAAAAAACTTATGGAAGGATGAAACCCATTAAAAAATGTAGAGAGAATAACTAAATAAAAAGGAAAAAAATTACACGACCTGGGATCGAAAAGTTGAAGGGGGTGAGTTTTTAAGGGTAAAAAACGGTTTTGGTCGATTTCCGGCAAAATAGGGAGTCCTATGGAAATTAATTTTTTGAGAAAATTTACCGTAGTAATGTATATTATTTTTACACTATTGGATAGTAGAGATTTAAACGAACAAAAAGCTTACCGACTTTTTGAAAATGCCGATATTTTGACACGTGAATTTTCGATTAAAAGTAAGGGTAATTTTTCAGGGTTAAGTCAAAAAAATGCGTAAAAATAAATGATTTAAATCTAAAAAATGTTAGTATATTAAGAACAAATAGAGGTACGTTTGCACTAAATTTTATAAAAAAAAGTATTGTTTTTGTAAAAGATAAAAATAAAAAAACAATATCTTAGTTTTTTAAATTTTCACATAATTTTTAAGGTTATGTATAGAAAGTGTAAATACAAAAGTTGTAAATCTTTTTATTACCTAAAACTTTACCATTTCATTTTTTTCCATAAGACTTGTAGTTTCAGCTTAAATCGAGAAAAACCGTTTTTTACATTTTAATCCCCCTTTCCCGACCACAGATCGCCTGGAATTTATTTTTCTTTAAATTTTTGTTATATTTTCTACCTATTACAATGGGTTTTATTCTACTATAATTTTTTTCGTTTCAAAAATTATCTACCCTGGTCTATAAATAAAATTTATTAAAATAAAATACTTACCTTATAAAATTTAGCACATTTCTTTAATGTTCTTTCCTTATAATTTTTGAACGAATCAATTTCGAAAAATTAAAACCTTGGCATAATAAATTAATGCATAAATACTATATATGTTAGAGTAAAATTGGCATATAAAAATGTAAGAAGGCGGCTGGGCGCTATCTTGGGAAAAAATAATGGAAAGAGAGGCCTTCTCGTACATCATTTTAAAGCTTCTGACGAGTATTTTATAACCATAGAATCGCGCAACTACTAGTGATGGGACGAATGTTCGCATTCGCGAATATTCGCATATTTTTTATTTTCGCATTTTCATTCGCAAGAAACAATGCGAATATTTTTTATAAACCAATTAAAATTTTTGTTTACTAAGAATTCTATATTCAGGGTGTGTTTTTAAAACTTACAATGGCTATATATTCAAAAATACCGTTTTTATAAAACCCGGGGGAATATAAATGACATATTTTTCGAAACACTTTTATCAACTCCTTAAGCTGCACTCCAAATTACTTTGAATCTTAAATGACAACACCACTTATGTGGCACTCCTCTGGAAAACTTATGAAAAAATGCGTTTTGTTGGTCATAAATAAGCTAAGGCAAAATTAAATATTATCCTTAAATTTTTTATTATTAGTAAATTAAAATAATACTCCCTATAGAGCTAACCCACCCCCATAAGAAGTTCTGGTCAATTCTGTTACACAAGCGGTCAACAACAAAGACCAGTTTGCTATTACCAAAGACAATTATAGTGGTGAAACTTTAAATTGTCTTTGGTATTATGATGTATTTAGCAAGTTAAAAAATACATTATAATTAACATACATTTTTATCCTGACCCAAAATGCGATATGGTTTAAGAAGGTAAACCATTTCAATAATCTTAACTCATGTAAATTAAATTGTTTTTTTTTTTCCTTTTAAGTTATAAGGTCTTGAAAGTGATTATAAACTTTTTTCTAAAATGTAGTGACGTATTTTAATTTTCTAAGCGTTTTTTTTGCTTTTCAGTCAGCTCTAAGGAATGGCTAAAGAATATGTATACACGTCGTCATAGGATTTAAAATAACTAAGCACACTTAGTTTTATACCCCGGAACTAGAGACGAAACGATTTAGTCTTTGAGGGTACATTCAGCAAAACTCATTTTTGTTTATCGATACATGCTGATGATTTTCCGAAACTATAAAAAAATTAATAAATGACTGGTCTTTTACAAAGGCATTTGATGTATTTCGACACACACCAGTTTTGGACCCCTTCTGAGTAATATATCTACTATTACGAAGGCAAGAATATATTTACAATTATTATGACATTCGTAAGGTTGCTATACCTGATTATAGCCAAACTATTGTTAAGTTAAATCATCTTCCTAAGACTTTACGAAGGTCTTTGTATATAGTATGAATTGCATTCTGCTGTCATTCATAATTGTAACAAGCCTAAGTAGCTTAAAGTCGGACACTCCATAAAAATCAAATCGATTACATTTATCTAAAAGCCATTGTTTCTTGTGCTATTCTGTTAAGTTCCCAAATGTTATAGGAGCTTTATTTGCTTTATAGTGCCGTCAACTTTGCCCAGATCGAAGTCGGATACAAAGCGGCAGCAACTAGAAGATGGAGGATGACTAGCAAGAATGCGCAACATTCGTTCTTATCAATGTCACTCCTAAGCAGATTATGTTCTAGTGACGCGTGAAACCGTCCGTAATCTGTATAGAGGGTTTAAGTTGGTTAGCTGCACCAATATATTTACAATAGAAAATCAGTTTAAAAGTGCTAAGTTTGTTTAATTTAAAATTTAAACCATGCAGTTAAATTAGGGGTTCTCGAATGTAAAATACAAAAGAAACTTTGTTGTAAAATATAAAGTGCGCAATTTATTTATCATTTTTATGGTCTAATTAAAATTTTATCAGTGAGAAGGAGTCAATCCCTAGGCCCCAGACCTTCTGTCTATTATCTTACTATACCATATTCTTCACAGGTTGGTCGTAGGGCCAGGGTCCCAACCTTTTCAGGATATTGTCATCGCTGTCTCTGGTTCTCTATCTCGGGTAAGTTTTCGGAGTTTATCTTCCTCCAGAGCCTGGAGTGTCAAACGCTCTTTAGTGGTGGTCCCTTTAAAGATTTTTATAACCCAGGCCTTAGCGCGGGGTACCCAGAATGCTACCTAGTCCACCTGTTGCCTTCGAAACGAGGCGTAAATTTGCCTTCCGAGATAGCACCCAATGCCCTTCAATAACGCATTTTCCTTCCCTTCGGCTACCTTCTGGTGTAGAGTAATTTTCGGTAAGTATAAGCACCATTGTCACCTTGCTATCTAGATCTAGGTTTTTTGCCCAGCACCGTGGTCGGAATCTGTGTTTCTTGTGGTGCCAGCTGCGGTGACGCCAGCTGGTTTTAACTTTTGACATATTTTCCGAGCTGCCCCTTTCTTTAAGGTTTAGCACCAGAGAAAGAGGTTCGGTTGGTTGAAACACTTTTAATCTTTGAATTTAAGAATTTTTTGTCCCATTTTTTAAGCAAATAAGAAATGGAACTTTCCGTTGTCTTCTAGACAATCCCCACCATTAAGAAAGGTGTTGCAGAAGCATTTAATGCTGTCTTCATTGAAGTCCCATCATTGTTTTAGCTGCTGTTTTTACCATTTTGTTGTTTTTGTGTTTTAAGAAAATTATTAAAAGACCCATAAGTAGGCAAGAAATATATGTTGACCCGCCCAGAACCTAATAACATCAGCATGGTAACTAAATGCAATATGATATCTGGTACCTAAGGGCATCGTCCATTACACCTTTAACCCCGGTGCAATTCAGCCCCTCGGACGATTGCTACCACCTTGGGAAGCTGATTTACGATAATTCCCGGTGAGCCGAGTTTTTCCTTTAAGCATTTATGTTAATGGCACCCATAAACCAAGGATTCTGGACTTACTTGCACCCTTAGCCGTTTTTCCACCCGCCACCCGAAGACTTTTCCGATTAGTTGTTCAATCATCCTTGACCGAGTTTGAGAATACTTATATTCAACAACTAAATTGTATTTTAAACCATAAAATCATGTTTTTTGAATCGAACGAAAAATCCTATTAAACAACCTATCTTGGTGCGGATTCATAAGCCCTTTAAGAAAGCATTACTTGACTTAGTGGCCCAATCAAAGGGCACACGTGCTGTGCACTTCGCCGAGAGCTCGAGGGATTTCTACAACTTCGACGAGGATAATCCGTTTGACGCTGATTCCTCAATTATTTGGGATTGTGTGCATATAACTTTAATTTCGGTTCTCCGGGTGTCAGTCCATTTACACCAAGGCGAAATTGTGAAATTTGTCTACGACATTTACTGATTCGAGCGGTTTCAATTTCTGCTAGGATTAGAGGATTTAGGAGGAAAATTAATTTGTATTGTTATGCTTTTCTAAGAGAAATTTAAATCAGTTTTATGCTTAAAACTCGTGGTGATTAAGAAGACAAAGTTGTTAAGTTAAAATTTAAACTAGCTTGAGTTCCTGTTTACAGATTACTTTTTGTTGTCCCCTTTATGAGTGTCTCTTTAACCGAAAGTATGTGATATATTATTTGTTAAAATACCTCCCTGTATATATATATATATATATATATATATATATATATATATATATATATATATATATATATATATATATATATATATATATTTTATTATATATATATATATATATATATATATATATATATAATAAAAATATTTTACTCCCTTTAAAGACAGTTAAAAGAAAACGTCCTGCTTTTGCGTTTTCCTTTTTGCTTTAACATATATATATATATATATATATATATATATATATATATATATATATATATATATATATATATATATATATATATATATATATATATATATATATATATATATATATATATATATATATATATATATATATAACAATGGTTAGTTCTGATTAGTTCTGGTTGGTTTTTAACGCAGAAACTTTCTGCTTTTCTAAAGTAATTAAAAAATATACTATAAAATAAATTTGATATTAGCGGATATTACATTTTACCCATATTTGACAGGACCATTTGTGGAAGCAAAAGCGAGGCGTTTTTTTTTTCACCCTTTCGGGGTCATCCCACCCAGGTCCGACGACCGCCCCCTAGGTGGTGCACTGCAGCCTGAAGGCTTATTGTACCTTGACCCCTACTCCTTCTCATTCACACACCATTCATTTCATAACTTGGATGGTTGTTGCTCGGTCCGCATCCCCGAGCAGAAACACCGTGTGCCGTTGCCCAAAACACCGCTGTCGCCGGACACCCATCCAAATTATGGGCGCGCATTCCACTGCTTAACTCCGGAGATCGACGCTCGCCGATCGCATTTGTGCCGGGTTTTTAAGGCGTTGTCTTAGTTTTAACTTAGGTTAATCTAATTGCTTCTTTACTTGGTTGTACTTATATTAGCAAGTAATGTGTTATTTTGTTGTATATTTCTATTTAAAAATAGCATAAAGCAGTAAAAATTATTTATTTAAACAATATTTAAAATATTTTAAGTCCAGTCTCGTTATGTCCGATTTCAATAGATTTACCGACTAATTAATTATCTCTGAAGTCTGCTATACCCACTGTATCTCTTTTAAAATGAAAAATCTCTCGTTTAAACAATCAATCACATTAATTGTTTTGACGATAGTACAGGGAGTCGTTACAATTGCAGGGTATCTTGGGTATTATTAAACGTAGAGACTTGCGGTTTCCGTAAAGTGTTGCTACTTTTTAATAAAACCAAAGATGATACTTAAATATTTTTTATGGCTTTCTTTGGTGTTGACAGACAGGACAATTTTTTTTTTTTTTTATTTTGGGTTAAGTTTGTTTTTTAGTTGTGATATAACTAACAACATAAGTTAACTAACCAGAACTGATGTGAGTAGATATTTATACGTAGAATCCATTGGTGTGGTTATTTTTTTTTAATTTTATGTTTTTGCGATATGAACCACAGATATGATTTTTCTTATGGAACACCCTGTATAATTTTTATTGATTAAATTGTGGCGAATAAGAGCTCTATTTAAAATTTGAATATCAGTCTAAGTTGTTATATAACAGTTTCACACACATTTTTTACTATTTTGTTTTGAATAAAATGTTTCATCACAATCATGTCAACATACTGATTTTAGCATAAATACAGTGGCGATGATCTAAATTATTATTAATATTATATTTAACTAATTGATAAGTAAAATAACTCAAGGAACCGAGGGCTAAATATAGAGGAAGAGGTAAAATAGTTGAAATTCAGATGATGCTGTAAAATGTAAACAAATTATAAACTAAATGCTAACTTTATTCGTTGGATATAAAGTCCACTATGCGAAATTAAGCTTTAAAACTAAAAACAATTTAGAAGTAAACTAAAAACTATTATTTATTTTTAAAAAGCTCCCATTCGCCAAAATTTAATTAATAAAAAATAAACCGGGCGTTTCATAAGAAAATCATATTATTGGTTAATACCCAAAAAAAATCCAACTACAAAACTGAATTTTAAGAAAAAATTCTAATAATATCAGCTTTAACTTTTGTTGCAAGTTACAAGGTAACTAAAATACGAGGAGGGTTCCAAAATTTAAAAAAAATTGCCCTATCAAAAACGAAAAGGGCCATAAAATATTTTAGTGCTATCTTTAATTTCGCCAAAAAGTAGCAACACTGCTTGAAAACCGCAAGGTTCTATCTTTAATAACCAAGATACTTCGCAATTGCAAGGAAATCCGGACACCCTGTACACTTCATTCAAATACTCTTATTCAGTTTCTGAAGTCAGTCTCTAAGCATATGTTAATTGGGAAACAAGCTCAGAAAAATGCAAATATCACTTTCACATGGCCAAAAATAATATTTAGAGTAATGCGCTTAGAACATAATCATGTTAACTATCATAAAAAGTCTACAAACACTCACCTTTAAATTATTTACTATTGCGATTCTTAATGCCATTTAAAAAATCGCTGTAATGACGCTTTCGTTGATGAGCTGTAGGAAATCTGCCACTTTTCTTTAGCCAACATAATTCCTTCTCCGGCAGGTCCCAATAAAATAACACGTAAAGTCACTTTTATGTATTGCTTTACGCTTTACTTGTCGTATTTATAGTTTTTAAATTTATATACAAAAAGTTTTTTGTTCATCTTCTTTATTAACGTTTCGAATTATGTCTTATAAAAAAAAACAGATGTAATGGAATTTAATATCTTATACTTTATCACCTTCTCATGTATTTTATACATTAACAGACCATATTTTTATTGTAATTAAAAGATGTATTTGGCGGATTACAATTGTTAATAATTAATGCTTCTAAGGAGCAGCCAACCACTTAAATGCAATTAAAACAGCTGCAATTAAATTATCGTATCCATTCAGAAACAGAAAGTTAATTAAAAATAATTCTGTGCATTTTTTTTTCTCAAATACATAGGTATTCACAGAAAATGTGTTTTGTTCTGTCAAAAAAATTTACTTAAAGTGAAGATGATGAATTAGGTTGTAAGAATTTTAAATCTTTTTCTGTTGGAGTCAAGCGCTACTTAAAACGGGCACAGTCAAGCAGTTTCAAATATTTTGCTGTTTCGTTTTTTTTTTTCTGTTTTTTTTTTATTGCCGTATTACATTTTTTGGCACTATTAATGCCTTAACAAACAGCAACACATTGGGCGATTGACAACATTCACAAATTATTACTGTGTCCCATCTCTATTTATACACGAAATAACTTCGCCTGTGTACAGGGTGGTTTATTTGGTTGGGATTAAGGAGTATAGACTAAACGGTAATAAAAGCTTAAATTTTTAAAAAATAGATTAAAAAGTACAGTATCAAATATTCACATCTATAGTCGATTCCAAAAATGCATTGAGCAGAATTAAGGAAAGTAATTTAAGAACATTTTGTAATTAGGTACCTACTTGCGCTTAATAAGCATATAAGATAACTGTTTTGGTTTCTAATAATATAAATGTGTATACCAGGGAAGGAAGCGCTATGTTTTTTATACCAATTTTATACCGAATAAATTTTATTCGCAGCACTAGAATGGTGTTAAAGCTAGTTCATACAGATGCGAAAGGGGAATTGCAAAACGTGAATTTTATTTCCGTTGGTCACTTGGAAATAAATTAAAAGGGATAATTTAAAATTAAAATAGTTTTAAAAGTCTTCGCCAATTCGCAAGATTTAAAATCTATAGGCGAAAAACTTGGGATCATATCAATTTCTGGCGAATATTCACATGCGCACATGCGTAGAAATCAGAGGTTATTTATTTGTCATATGTTATTTTAGAAATAATTTTGTCATTTTCTTATGTCATTCTTTTAGCTGCTTGGAAAATAATGTTTGTGTTTTTATAAAGTATTTTGTGTTTTTTGATTTGACTTAATATTTACTTTTTTAACACATTTTATTTATAATAAATATGCAGCGATTCTACATATTTTTTGCCAAATAAAAAATGTGCTGTATTCTTTATTCATCACAAAAGAGAAAGGAGCTATTAAAAGGAAAAACTAAGAAAATCTTAAAAGAACTCAAGCGTAGCATCGCCACCGAAGTAAAAACAATATAGAAATTCGTAGGTTATGTTGTTGCCTAGTGGAAATGAAATATCTCTAGAATTTCGGCGAATTTCGCAGTTGTATTAACATGAAAAAAAACCCAAACTTTCCGTTTAAAGTAGCTTTTAGATAGTCAGCAAAATGAGCGTCAGTCGCCGCTCCTGCGGTGGTGTCAACGGTGCCAACTTAGAGTCGTGAAAAAATTACTAGGTATTTTTTTACCGGGTCAAAATTTATGTGACAGTTATTAAGATGATTTCAACTAAAAAATAATAGTCAGCTCTATTGAATATGGTGGACCATACGTCAGTCACGTATACAGTGTGAATGACGAAAGTTAAGTTTCAAATTATAAACCTTTGGTACTTGATATACCTGCCAAAACCACTATAAGTCAAACTTCATAGTGTGCCATTGCTTTCATCTATGTTGAAATCATGCACTGACAAACAGGCTCTTACTCTATTAGCTTAAAACATATCGTTTTAAATATTTTAAAAACTGGAAATAATGTTTGTTTTTAACCAAAGAATTAAATTTTATTTAAATAAATTAAGCAGTATCAAAATATTATTCATTAACTTATCCTGGGATGTCTTTTTAACAAGGCAAAAGTATACTCTTTACCACAATAGTATCAACCCTAAGACCGATAACAAATAGAAGGATTATTGATTTGATTTCGATACATTCCATCTTAAGTCATTTATCAAAGGTATTTAATCTGCATCGTTTGGTCTTGTACCTATAAAGTGGTCATTGTTAAAAGGTGCACATCTTACATGTCACATGCCATCGGTCGTTTTATCTAAATGAAATCTAAAGGTTACTTTTTGATATGATAAATATCCCAAATTAAGTTGAGAGGTTTTACCGACCCACAAACCATCTAATTTTATATTGAGGTTTGGTCAAGCATTATTTATTAAATTAACAATATTGTTTTATTACAAATTCCCTATAAAATAAAGATATAATAAAATGATATGTATGAACTGGAGTAAATAAGGGAGAGGGAAAGGGGAAGAGGAGTAATATTACTCCTCTCACGAATGCCCAAAAATATTAGAAGTTCGTTAAATTGGTAATTAATATGTGTGCACACTGGGCGCTCAGATTTCGGTTCGCTCACTGTTTGCTAAGAACAATCAAGAACTTTATATTTACACACAAGGATTAACTTGCTCTTAATTCAGTTTAAGTAGAAATATAGCATTTATACTGATATCATAAAAGGAAAAGTTTCTTACTATAACTAATTTGTTTGTAAGTGCTAACCTTCGGAAATACTGAACCGATCATGAAAATTCCTTTTCAGTCAAAGATCTACGCTATTCAGGAGTGCTATGTTCTGGTTAATTACACCCAACGAAGAAGGCACTAGTCGGCTAGGAGTTACTAAAAATTTGTTTTTAAATATTTTAAATATCAAATGTCGATTTCACTATTATTGCTACATGTTTAGATGACAAACACAAAGCTCTGCTTACGATTCGTTTAAAACATCCACGAGAAAAAAGACCGAACAGTCCTATTTAAATGACATGTAAGAATATTGTGGCTTGAGTGGACGGTGAGCTGAGCATGAGTTGAGCGTTGAGCTATAATGTGCAGTGACCCTTTAGGGACCTTGCCTGGCATCTTACTGGGCAAAGTGTGTGTGATTCGTTTAAGTTTTTTTGGTACATTACACAACAAGATCATTTTGTAAGATAGTCACTAATAGGTAACCTAATATATAAAGAACACAGTTTCTTTTGCATGTTACCTTAAGCCCTTTTTTACACAACTTCTTTTGCAAGTTATTAAATTTTGCCAAACAAAAATATTCAGCGCCCTGACCACAAAATTAAATTATTTACGCCAGCGTATTTTAAATATTATCACTCATTGGTAATTATTAATTACTTTAGAGTTATATAATCCAGGTGTTATCACATATTTCATTTTTTTAAATCAACGTCTTAATTTTTAAAATTATGCAGTTCCAAGCTTGAAGTAGGTAGTTAAGGTTTTACAACTTTTAATTTTATTTTAAATTAAAACGTTAAAAATACGATATTTTTAATATCGCTCTGTGCCTTAAAAACTAAAGGTTAAAGCACACTAGGCGCTTAGGTCTTGGTACGCTCACGGTTTGGACAAATATTTCACATGCTTTTTAAACGAATGACCTTAAATGACATTTAAACAACATGTAAAATATTTGAGCGTACCGAGACCTGAGCGCCAAGTATGCTTTGATTTTAAGAGAGCTACGACAAAATTATTTACGGCATCTTTCGTTACACAAAAACGTAGCTCAGGTTCGCGAAAACCGCAAGGTTCTATCTTTATTAATAATAGAGACGGGACACCATGTACAACCGAATATATATTGGTAGGCATTATTTAAGAATATACTTAAAGTAAAATCATTGGTTTTAACAAACAATTCTTTTAGTAATTCAAGAATTAACAGTTTATATAAACATGGATCCACAACCATTGGCAAAATCTAAATTTAACTTAACACCCTGGATCTTGGAAAAAATGCATTTCCGAACCCATGTTCAGTTTATGTTAACTTTTTCTCTTAAGGCTACCCAAAAACCCAAAGAATTGTCTGTTAAAATTAATCACTTTACTTTAATGAGAACGCCCTTTGTAAGTAAGTAGTTGAAGTAGTAAACAAGTAAGAACTGGTTTTTTAAAATTGTTATAAGTTTATAAAAATAAAGAAGATATTAATAAATTAAATAACACTTAAAAGATGTCCATAAATTACGTGACGTGTTTTGTTCAATTTTTTGACCCCCTCTCCCTCCTGGTAAGACTTGCTTTAACCCCCCCATCCCCATCCCCCAATCTCACGTGAGATTTCTATATTTAAAAAGGCACCATTTTTTAAAATCGAAATTTCGATGCTGTCGTTGTAATAATTTTGAGCAGCAAACGTCCTCGACCCAAAAAGTGGGACATGCCCAAATCTTGTAAACTTTTCCTGTGGAAGAAAAATTACGAGATATTTGCACAGACTACCCACAACTGGACCCCTCCCCCTAAAATGCCCCACGTAATTTATGGACGACCCCTTACCAGTAAGAGCTCAACTGATGCTTGACTGTACACAACTATAGAAATTTAAACTGATTTAGGTTAACCCGCATTGTCTACCGTTATACTATAGTTGCTTTTGATAAGTGAGATCTGTCAATGTGAAGAGTGATCCGTCATAAAGAGAGGTCTCCGGGTGAGAAAGCAATGGAAGTTGATTTTTTAACTTACCCTTTGTTGTTTTTGCATACCAAATGTTTATTTTTACCATCTTTCCAAGGCCTTGTTTAATTTAATAACCTGTAGGTTTTAAACTTGGGAAAAAAATGATTTTCGGAACACTTGTTTAAATTAAAAGGTATGGTATAATTTGAAGTCGAAAACCGACAATTCTTATTACCAAGCTTTATTCGCTATTTAAATAATTCAATAAAGAACATAAAGAAATTTGTGATTTCTAGATGGCAAAGAATATTTTAAATACATCAGGGAAAATGTAAAACATATGCTAAAATACTTTTAAATTTTTGCCTAATTAACCCAGGAAAAATCACAATACCTATTCACGTTTGTTTTTTTTAATAATCAAAACAGATTAAAATATTATAATATGAAAACAATTTATGATAAAAAAAAATTGATTGTTAATTTTTTTTTGATATGATCGACATACGGGTTTAGTTTAAAAGGAAAACTTTATTTTTGTTTTAAAAAATATTCCGTGTTTTAATTTTGACATTATTTTATATTTTGTACAAGTTTTTCTACTTGTTTAAAAATAAAAGTATAAAAGTAGTATTGTTTTTTTTTGTAGTTGTTACTTTGCACCTAGCTTGTTTTTAATCAAACTTTAATCAGTGTGTTATAAAAATATGCAGAAAATTATATTGGGAATACAGGGAGACCCAAAACTATTTATACACGAAATAACTTGGCCCCTGTAAAAGATACAAAAATAAACCTAAAATAAAAAAATTAATTTGAATACACTCTTTTTATTGACAAGACTAGTCATTATACAAGGTGTTTCCAAAACACAGTTTTTATTGTCAATAAGGTTTTTTTAAAATGTAACACCCTATATATTTTAACATACTAGCTATGATTCCCGGCTTCGCTCGGGAGTTGATATGAGACCCAATAAAATAAATTTAATTAATTTTATAGCGTCAACAACACGTGGTTATTATGCTGTTAAAATGTAGCTTATATGACACTTTCATAGATTTACCATAGCAGCGCCATCTATTGATTACTTACTCAACCCAGTCGAACAGACAAATAATTAGCAATAAATTAAAATTGCGACTATAATTTGAGATTTAAACTATCCTATCTCTCAAGTTGGATCGAACTGCACATGGTGTGAGAATTTTATTATAATCGGTTAAGTGGTTTAGGAGTCCATTGAGGACAAACATTGTGACACGAGATTTATATATATTAAGATTTTGACTCCGTATTAAACACTACATTTAAAATATAGTATTTAATACGCTATACGTCAATTATTGCTAGTTTTTAAGATATCAGCAGTATGCTGATATAACAATAAACGACTAAAAGTAAAGAAAGAAAATAACCAAATTAATTTAATTTTTTTAAAAATCTGTCACTGTCAGGGTGACAAATAATATAATAACACGTAGTTAGTTACCTTTCATTGCAAGAACCAATTATACATATGTCAGCAATTAACACATATAACACATATTAACTTAAATGCTCTAAATTATTTTAACAATACAATGTGTCCGCGGATAAACATAATGAAAATAAAAAATAGTAGTTTTAAAAATAGGTAATTTATTTTTAAACTACCCAATTAAAACCCATATGATTCAATATACAGAATCAGCAAAATAAAATACAACATAGGCAATGTGAGGAACAGAGACAGTCTTACGTGAATACAGGCATGTAAATATTTCAGATAGGATGACTAATCGCACATTTTTGCTGTTGCTTTACTGTCCGATGTACTTTTAACTAATGCTTATACAGTATTTTTTTTCTAATCGTTC
The DNA here is from genome assembly GCA_014170235.1 of Listronotus bonariensis. Classification (NCBI taxonomy): domain Eukaryota; kingdom Metazoa; phylum Arthropoda; class Insecta; order Coleoptera; family Curculionidae; genus Listronotus; species Listronotus bonariensis. The sequence goes on along the minus strand of JACEGR010003492.1, from coordinate 17,696 downwards.
ATAATCACGAAGAAAAGAATGTGTTAAGTGAAAATAATTAATTTACTTTTTATATGCTAACATTAAGCTAACTTAAAACTATTGTAAGGAGTACCACAAAAACTAAATATTTATTCAACAAAGGTATAATTTTTCATACATTATATTGTTCAAAGAAATATTTTGATATTTTCGTGATTTTAAACCCCCATGGTAATTTTTGATTTAGCTTTTACTATTTAAGACAAAGAAAAAAGTTTTATAAAAAATTACTTTTGTTCAAAATTTAAAAAAAAGGTAAATTAAGTTCATTCATGGACACTGGATATCCTATATTTTTATGACATGGTCTAATTAATTTTGTAAGGCCCATTTTAACTTTTTGTTTAAATGTTATCTGTGATATAATTTTTAACAAAATAAATGGGATCTCACAAAACAATAAATCGATTTTTAAATAAACTGGCGGGGACCCTCCACTACGAAGACACCTGGTAAGACAAACTCGTTCCTCCTTATATTTGTGTAACTCCCTATGTCTACATTGTCAAACAGTTTGAATAAATTTCAATAACTCTTAAAGCCATAAAGGCAGTTTAAAAAGAAAATAACTGAAATCGTTTTATTTTATTGGCTCCCAGTAGGGAAGTGCATCCCGCTGAGTAAGATCACACTTGTCCCTTTCAACGGACGTGGATTCTTTATATCCTGTCAGGACGCAAACCTCACAGCGAGGATCCGAGAAATATACCCAGTGTCATCTTTAATTACACGTGATTGAAGGGTTTAAGTTAAACCATTGTAGGTTTAGCATAATATTAATATTAACCATTCTTTCAATTTTTTACGGCCAAGTAAATATGAAAATTTTGATAGTTTCTGTATAGGATCCATTTTTTATTAAACCTTTCTTTTTATGGGATATGCAACAATCTTTTTTAAAAAATTAATAATTTAAATTTTAATATATTGTCTAAAATTAAGTGGTTTTAGATTTACAAAAAATATTCAAAATTAGCGGACAGGTAAAAGTTATCCCAATAGCAATCCGGCAATAAAAATTAATGCCTAAAAACTAAAAAACAAAAAATAAATAATTTAAAACATCGTAAAAAGGCTGAAAAAATTAGAATTGTAGAAAATTTTACAATATTTAATTTATCTGATTTGGTCTGCCATCGATTCGTAATCGAATTCGAATAGCAGTACTGAAATGATGTTTGGTATGATTTCATAAGTTTCGCAAACGTTTAGCTGAAAGTCGACAACAAGAACACTGTTTGCCACTTTTCTCGTCTGACTGAAGAAGCATCTAAGTCCTGTTAACATAAATTAAACACATTTTGAATCATACAAAGCGAGGCAAACGGGAAAAATGAAAAAAAAGAAATTGAATTTTGTTAATGTAATAAATTATTAAAGAATCTGAATGACCTTCAATTTTTAATTTAGAAATAACTAAAAAAAACTTACCCTGTCTTTATTTCTAACATTTGAAGAAGCATAGGTTAGATACGTAGTGTTTTAAAAACTTTGTTTTTCCCTAATTTTAAATTTTTCTCCAAAATTCTTTAATGAAATATACAGGGTGTTTCATTATTGCAGTTACAAAAATTAACAACTTATTCATAAGCTAATTTTATATAAAAAAAGTTTATATAAACATAGGTAGGGAAAAGCATAATTTTCAAAGTACTAGGTAATAAACTAAAAAAATGTGTTTTTTATTAATATTTTAAATGTCTTTTAATCAATTTGAAAAAAATTGACTGTATTATATACTGCCTTTATAGCTTATTTAGTTTAACTTAATTAAATTTATTAATTCCAGTGGCGTCTCGAGCGACGCCCAAACAATTTTTTTAAGAAAAGGTGTACGACACTGGCTTTCCTATTTATTTTATTTATACTAGGCAAACAAAAATAATGTTCTTTGTTTATTTTTTTTTTGAGTTTGCTTAATTTTTAAGAAAAAATATAAAATCTACTTTATTTTATGTCCCTGCACCACCCAAGAAATACGGAAAATTTTTAAAGTGTCCCTTTATTTATTATGTGGTTAATATGCAATAATCATATTTTATTTTTTTCTTTTGAATACTAAGTAAGCTACGAAAAATATTTTAAAACAAAAAAGGGTATTATTATTTGCTTAATTGTTACAATTGCACAAAAGTCAGTGGCGTACATTTTTTTTGTTATAAATATGTATTTAGGTCCCCCTAGAGCAGCAACATGACTTAATAAATTTAATCAAGTGAACACTGACTGTTGCCTGAGTCACAATCGTAAAGTTTAACACACTGTCTCTTAAAAACGATACACTCTCGCCACCATGCTATATATAAACTTTTTTCGTAAAATTAAAATAAAAGTATTTTTTATTGCAATTATAATCGCAATACAGGGTATATGTAAGAAGAAGAAAGCATGCTTTGTTCACCGTTAGTACCTATGTTATGAAGAATATAAATAAATAAATAAATAAGTTAATAAATTAATAAATAAATAAATAAATAAATAAATAAATAAATAAATAAATAAATAAATAAATAAATAAATAAATAAATAAATAAATAAATATGTGAATGAATGAATGAATGAATGAATGAATGAATAAATGAGTGAATGAATGAATGAATGAATGAATGAATAAATAAATAAATAAATAAATAAATAAATAAATAAATAAATAAATAAATAAATAAATAAATAAATAAATAAATAAACAAATAAATAAATAACTAAATAAATAAATAAAAGAATAAATAAAATTTAAAGGTAGATTCTACGTCAGATAATATAAAAGTATCTCTCAGCCGAAACTCGGCTGTTATTTATAGATTTTAAAAAATTTAAAATTAAATTTAATTAACTAAGTGGCGTCTCAATCAGTACCTTAAATCATGACTTTGTATGTAATTGAGATCACCAACCGCATGCGATCCTTATTAGCTCTGAAGGAAAAACCTTTGGCTAATCTAAAAATCTGTATCCCCAGTGTTCGGCAGATACAACCTTGCAGTGCAAGGAAATTGCAAGCCCAAAGAAGTTTTAACTCGTGCATTTTTGTAGAATGTTATGTAAATGTAAAATTTAAACATTCATGTTTCTTAAAAGCAGCACTAAATACCATTAGCTTTAAAATCCCGGAAAGCTAATCCCAACATCAAGTTTATTTAAAATCCCTCAAAAATATGCTACATTTATAAAACATTTTAGTTTCGTTTAAATGGTTCTTAAAGTCAAAAACGATTCCAATGTGGTCCCATACCACCTTTTCAAGTTTTTAAAGCTTACTATTTACATTTAATCCGTATAATAGCCACACATGATTACCATAACAACCCTTATCACTTTCCGTTGTTGAAAACTGGCAACTCTACAAACAGTTTAACGCATGTCACGCGTTTGACATCTATTGTGGTGTTTAAGAATGCCGGTCGGTTTTAGGATGGGTATTTTACCACATAATGAGGTAAAATGGGGATATACACACTACACTGTCAGTGTTAAAGCATTATACAATTTCTTTTGAAAATGCTAGACACAATGTGACCGCAATGATTGGCTGTCATAACGATATGACAGATAGGTCTGTGGACAGAGACAAATGTGGTTCAGGTAAAGTTTAATTATGAATAATATTCGAATAACCATTTTTGTAAGCAGCTGTTTAACAGCAAAAAAGATTTGGATGATGAAGCGTCTTAACGATGTTATGTTGATGTTTAAGAAAAATTATAACATTAGCTATACTTGTCCTATACAGGGTGTTTCAGAATGTTGTTAAAACAGATTCTACAAGTGAATATACAAGGTGTTTTCTAATTGCTTTAAGAAAATTTAAGGGCTTATTCCTGAGCTATTTTTATAAAAAAATAAAGTTCATATACATGGGTCAAAATTTTTCTACTTACGGTACAGTGTCTTTTCAGTCGGACACTTTTTTATTTTTGATTGTACTTTTTCTTATTGTATAACTATGTATACTGGGTGGACCAAAAATACGCCATAGTCATCAATTTAATTTTTAAACGGAAAAATCTAACTATTACCTGAGTGTTTCCATTTAAAAGAATAAAGTTGCTAGTTGTCTTTTAATTTGGGTCAAAAATTGGGACAAAAATAAAAATCAGCGTATTTGCATGTTTTTCGAATTTTAATTGAATTTGATCCAGCCCACGCGTCCACTCATAATATTGAGAAATACAAAAATAAATAAATACTGAGTATTTTTTAACTATGGTACGAAACTTTATTAAAGGATACTTTTTACCATTTTTCGAAAAAAAGGTATTATATCAGGAGTTTTTCGTTTCCGAAATAGAAGACATTAAAGTTTAAAAAAAAGTCGATATTTTATAAATATATCAAGTAGCTCTTAACCGATTCGATTGATTTTGTTATACAGCGTATTCCAGGATAGATGTTACAAGAGCACAAATGGACCAAAAATTTTAGAATTTTTAAATGAAATTTTGAAAAAACTGGTCGCATGGTCCAAAACTAATAAATACAAATCTTTACTTCCACCGGTATAATACAGGGCGAGGTATAACTAAAAATATAAAAAATAACCAGGAACTAACTACTTTTATTTTTTTAAATAGAACAAAATTGTATAAGTAGATGTTGCAGAGAATTGAATTTTATGTCAAAATTTGAAGTTAAAGCATAAGAGGGAAAAAAATGTAATTTTAAATTTTTTGATTACGCATTACAACTTAAATAAAGGGCAAGAGAAAGCAAAATTTAAAATAAAATTTAATTATTTTAAATATATTTTTTTAAAGCCCTGTATATTACCAATTGGAGTAAAATTTTGTATTTATCAGTTTTGACCATGCAACCAGTTTTCTCAAAAGGACGTTTAAAAATTCCAAAATTTTGGCCCATTTGTCCTCTTGTTACACCTATCCAAGGACACACTTTCCCGCAGTTTCTAAAAATATAAAAATTAACAACACAAGTCTCGTGAATTTTCTTCATACCTTGCTTGGACAAAAATTGTATTCACTTTAACTCATTTTAAAAAGTATCCATAGAGAACATAAAATAAAAACCTAACTTACTGTTAAATTATTATTTTATTTGTTAAATTAGGTCGAAATTATTTATTTTTTTATTTTATTTTATGTTTCTGGATACTTTTTAAAATGATTCAAAGTGTCTTTATTATAATTTTTTTATTTTATTTATTATTAATATTAAACAAATCCAGATAAGAAAAAAATACAAGAAACTAAAAAGTTGTACTTTTAGTTACTTAATCGAAAAAATAGTAATATTAACCACAAAAAATGTTAGTAGGGTCATTTTTTCTCAGTAATGTTAGCTGGGGCATACAGATGGATGCCACTGGACCAAATATTCTCCGACTTGTTTTAAAATTTTTATTAACCTGTATCTTAAAAACTAAGCAACTGATCCGGGCTTATGTTTATTAAAAATAGTTTTCCTAAAAATTAGTTAATTTTATGTGAAATATGAAATAGGTTATGCTTATTACATACTAAAAACCCCTTTTTGTTTGACATTTTTTTAAATTATTAAGAGTTAAGGCAGTTTTCCTCTTGGTTTTTTTTTAATTTTTTGTATTTTTGGAGGTTTTTGTACAAGAAAAACATATTTCTTAACGTAACTTTTGTTTTTCTAAGAAGCAAAGGCTTTTGCACTACATGAAATTCTTGAACATTTAAATTTTTGGTCAACTTGTCCTATTGTTCATCCCTGGACATACCGTATATAAAATATTGGTAATCATGCTTAAGCCGTCGTTACCCAGTTGCACTTAACATACACAACCAATTATTGTAACTCAACCTATTAGGTATCCAAAATGTATTTGATCGCGTGTTAACGCACACATGCTAACAGACGAAAGACAGAAAAATATTAAGGTTGAAAAAACCACAAAAATATTTTTTTCCAAGTTTAGTTTTAGTCTCTCGAGGTGTTATTTTTGGTGTGGATTATTTTTTGCACGAACTGTAATTTCCTTATTAAAACACCTTGGCCAGTGGCTTTGTAAAATAATGGTCACCACATATATCGCAGTTGGTATTCCGTGATACTCTTTTGTGTGTGAACTTTTAACCAGTTTCTTGATAATTACAGGTACATATATTAGCTTAAACACTTGTTAGGGAAATAATATTGACTAGTGAAAGATATATTTACTCTAACATTCTTATTAAAACAATTTAATTTTAGAAAAGAAAAGATAGGTGTCACTTCGAAGTTTATATGCACATCTTACAGGCAAAAAAAAGTTTTAGCTATAGTATCCAGTAGCGATGCCGCTTTTTGGTTTAGAGGTGGCCAAGGGGGACCCGAACATTTTGGGGGCCCTTATGTCTCAAAACCTTATTCCATGTTCCTATGGATGTTACCTGTAATGTTGTTTTGTATTCTTCAATAATTTTGAGGAGCAAGAAAAAATTGTCTCACATGTCCAAATGACTTTCTTTCCCTAACTTTAGTATTTCTCTTCATATCTTTTAGATTTACTTCCTTCTTACGTTCCACCTTACAGAGGTAGGAGGTCATCCCTGGCCCTCCCCTGGCGTCGCCACTGATACTATCTTGAAAACTATTAGATGCATTAATTACATTTTTTACGGACTAGAACATTTCGTAAAATATGTTTGTCAAATAATTTTTAACAATTTTTAGACTTAACGAGTTAAAGTTCACTAATAATACCTACTTATTGTACAGGGAAGACCAAATTAAATTTGCACACTTTTTAACTAATAATAAATTTTTATCTTTGCGCCTGTCCTTTTAATTTTTGAAGAGCTAATAGGCAGATATGTTTTCTCTAAGTTTGCCAATTTTGGTCAAATAGATTTAGACAGGACTGGACTTGCAAATGAAATCGAATTTAGCTACACTTAAGCTAATGCGTTTTTCTTGTAGACAAACTATGGGAAATTATTTAGTAAAAGCGAATCTGTTAACAATTTGAGCATTTAGAAATTATAATTATTTTTGATAAATAATGGATCTCATAAAGCATGCATTTCTCTCAATTTAAAAAAATAACTTTTTTAGTGTCCTTTAAAAATTAAAAATATAAAGTTACCATGGTTACTGAGTTGGATGCAGACCAAACGTAACAGTTAATTAATTAATAATCAATGTATTAGCCTAATTGTAAATAAAATTAAAGTTTTTTGCAACAAAGTTTATTGCTTTATTTTGGAAAAAGTCCCGTAAGTCCCGTCCTATTTAAATCTATTTGACCAAAATTGGCAAACCTAGAGAAAACATACCTACCCATTAGCCCTCAAAAATAAAAAGATGGGGGCAACAGATAAAAAGTTATTATTAGTTAAAAAAGTGCAAGTTTAATTTGGCCCACACTGTACATATAGTAATTGTAGACTGAAAGTGCTAAGTGGTCTAATTGTAAGTTTCCAAATTTAAAATACCCAGAAATCAAAGAAATAAGTAAAGACTGTTATGGTGGATTTACGAAAGGCCTTACCTTTGGACTTTTGGTTTGCAATTGCTAGGGTGAAATTTGCAGTGGGATAGGGGGATATTGAGACTACCACAAAGAACATATTGCTAAACAAAAAACAATTTTTTTACTTTTTCACTTAGATCAATTAGCACTTTCACTCTTCAATTATTGTTACGGTAAATAGCTTATTTTTATAAATTATACACCAAATTAGTCATAAAAAGTAGTAATATGTACCATCGTGCAAAAAAATTGGAGACAGCAAAATCTAGTTTTATCTCCTGGTCTATAATGTATATTATTTTGTAGCAGCCGCGTCAACAAAATTCCAAAGAGGATTGCAATTTTCTATAGACCAAGGGTCACTTCCCTGCCTGGATTTTAATGCTACAGTTTTTATTCGGCACGATGGTATATCATGAGCAATTAAAACAATAATTAAACATTTAATGTAAAAATTTAGGGATATGGGTAAAAAGTTAGTATTAAATCACACCCAGCTTATATTTTAATTTTTTGTTGTTAAAAAATACATAGGCTCATCAAAATTAATTTCCCGTCATTAGTAACTTTTTATTAGTCAAAATATAAAATTATTTAAATTGGCAAACTAGTAACATTTTAAACACTGTAAAAAACAATTGACAATCGTGTGTTCGAGTAGGAGAGTAAAATAAAGAAAAAGAAATAAAAAGCTTAAAAATTCTGGATGTAATATATTCAATTTTTAATACTTTTTGAAATATGACCATCTTTAGAAGCTGGATAAACTAGCATTTTGGTAATACAATACACATTGTGTATTGTGTCATTACCAGGTACTTTAAAAAGCTTCAAGAAAATTCCACAGTTAATATATCAATCTTTTATAGTTTTGGAAATATGTTCCTTAAATAACGTTGTTAATGATATTACAATAGGTGATGATAATATCTAAAATACAAGTTTTATAAACATATAATAATATAGGTAAGGCCTTTTACCTTAAAAATTGTATCTCCAGCAACACTAAGCCCCCTTGCTTGGTAAATATTATTGAGGTAATAGTAATATATATATATATATATATATATATATATATATATATATATATATATATATATATATATACATATATATATTTAAAGAAAGTCTTATCGGGTGTGCGGTCTGTATGATTAAAAACTCTTTTTCTTAATATACTCTATATTTCGCCATTGGTTAATAGCTTCTTCAGGAGAGTAAACTACAACACAGATGAAGAAACAAGCACATTACATAAAGTGTATAGATAAAAAATGTATAAGTAACTTACAGATTTAGAGTTATAAAATTAAAAACTTTGACACTTTAACCATGGTAAATTTTAAATTGATACAGGAACAATATCTTAAAATAATAAATTTCTAACGTATATATACTAAAATTCCTGAATGATAAAAAGCACATACCATCTCTTTACTTTGTCCTTTTTTTTACATAAAACAAATACCTAACTTTTTACGAAAAACCAAAAAAAAAATATAATACTCAATAGGACACTGATTTTTACAAATAAAATATTTAAAACCAACTATTTACAATGTGTGAGATATTACATACAATTTAAAATATACGAATAAATATTGCTTAGTTGACTAGTATCAGATTTATAATTAATTGATTGTTTATTTTTCTTAATATGGCACATTTCAAGGAATAACCTACTTTTATAATTGCTTTGGTGGTCTAAGATTTTAACGTTTTCATAATCAAAATTATGATTCGTTTTTAGATGGTGGTGAACAGTGGCGCAGGTGTTTTTCCTAGCCGGCAATCACTTTTGTGTTGCGTAATTCTCTGCTTGAGCCACTGTGATGTTTGACCTATATAACAGCCCTGGCACCCTAAACAAGATAGTTGATAAATGACATTATTGCTGTATAACGGAGGAGTTTTATCTTTAATTTTAGAAAAAAGATTATCGTTCTTTAACATATTATATTTTGCAATTTTAATGTGTTTAAAGTCTTTAAATAGGGATACAATCGAGTGGGTTAGATTGTTAATAAAAGGAAGTTTCTTGAATTTTGGTTGTTCTTCATAAGGCTCCTCTGTTGGCCCGTCATAAAAGTTTGAATTATAAATTAACTTTTTTAGGATATGTCTTGGATAACCGTTGTTAATAAAAATGTTAAATAGAGTCTTTAAGTTATTTTTAATAAAACTATCATCACTAATGTGTGTAACTCTATTTTTCATTGCAATTACGGTATTATATTTTTGATTTTTTGGATGATTAGAGTAATAATTTATAAATCTGTCTGAGGCGGTTGGCTTTCTATACCAATCCAAAATTATTTTGTTATTAGCTGTTCTTATTAACTTTGTGTCTAAAAACGGTACACTACGTTCATTTTCAGTCTCGATAGTAAACTGTAAACTAGCACTGAAAGAATTAAAAGTATCCAACGTAATCTGAATGTAATCGGAGGGCACTGCACAAACTATGTCATCAACATATTTATAAATAAACGCAACATTAAATGGTAATAAAGGAATAACATTATCCAACAGGTGATCCAAAACAATTGTGGCCAAAATGGGGCTTATTGGGGCTCCCATTGGTGTTCCGAAAATCTGACGGTAAAATGTATTATTAAAACTAAAATATGTATTATCAAATATAAAATTTACAAGACGCAAGAAACTTTCTTTTGAGAGACTCGTATGATCTTTGACTATATCCCACTTTATTTGCAAAATATCAATAACCAGAGTACAGGGAAGATTAGTGAATAAAGAAACAACGTCCAATGAAATCAACTGATAGTTTTCTGGTAACATAAAACCATTAATTATATTGACAAATGAAAAAGTATCTTTAATGTTGTAATCCGTTTGGTTTTCAAAAGCATTTTTAAAATATTAGCTAAAAATTTTGACAGATTGTAAGTAGTAGAATTAATTGAACTCACAATAGGTCGTAGGGGTACATTCGGTTTATGAATCTTTGGTAGACAATATAACTTAGGAAAAGATGAGTTGTGAATCATCAACCGCTTTGCAAGCTGTTCGTCTATCTCATTTTTAGACTTCAAAAGTTTTATTAAATCATTGTAACATTTTTGTATAGATATGGTAGGATCTTTTGCTATTTGAGTGTAAGTTGAGGCGTTACGTAATAAAATTTCTGTTTTTTGATTATACTCATCCCTATCCATGGCAACAGTACAACCACCCTTATCAGATTGCAAAATGTAAAGATCGGGATGTGATTTTAAAAAAGCCTTTGTTTTTTGAAAAGTTAAATTTATAGTTGAAGGTTGTTTAGATTGAGAGCTATTTAAAAAGTTAGTAACTATGTTGGTGGCCCTAGCCCTTAGTATATCCTTGGAATCATTAGGTATATCCTCAATGATGTTTTCAACATCAGCCAAGAAAATATCCAACCTTAAATCTTTATTAGTGCATGGTACACCAAACTTAGGACCAAGAGAGAGAAAGTCTGAAATTTCTTGCGGTATTTCAGTGCTAGAAATATTGTTCAACCATGCGCTATTATCTGTAAACAGTTGATTATTGTTTGGATTAATTTCTCTTAACCTGTTAAATTTACTTATATTTCTCTGTGTTAACCACATTTAAAGTTTTATTAAACGTTTGTTTTAATCTCCTTTCAGATTCAACTAAAATATATGAGGGAACAATACTGTATAGTTGAGCTTTTACTGTCCTGATATTATTATTAGTCCTTGAAATGTTATTACAAGTTATTTTGATCTCTAAAGATAACGTTTTTAAACTTAATCTAGAAACAAAGTTGTCTATTTTACTAGTCATATTTAAATCATTACCTGTAAATAATAAATTATGAATGTTCTTTTTACCATCTTGAATGTGTCTAGGAATTGTCTTAGATGTTCGACAACGTAATAAAAATATTCTTCTGTTGATGCTATTGGCCATTTTAAGTGTTTAAAGTCTTTAAATAGGGATACAATCGAGTGGGTAAGATTGTTAATAAAAGGAAGTTTCTTGAATTTTGGTTGTTCTTCATAAGGCTCCTCTGTTGGCCCGTCATAAAAGTTTGAATTATAAATTAACTTTTTTAGGATATGTCTTGGATAACCGTTGTTAATAAAAAATTTAAATAGAGTCTTTAAGTTATTTTTAATAAAACTATCATCACTAATGTGTGTAACTCTATTTTTCATTGCAATTACGGTATTATATTTTTGATTTTTTGGATGATTAGAGTAATAATTTATAAATCTGTCTGAGGCGGTTGGCTTTCAATACCAATCCAAAATTATTTTCTTATTAGCTGTTCTTATTAACTTTGTGTCTAAAAACGATACACTACGTTCATTTTCAGTCTCGATAGTAAACTGTAAACTAGCACTGAAAGAATTAAAAATATCCAACGTAATCTGAATGTAATCGGAGGGCACTGCACAAACTATGTCATCAACATATTTATAAATAAACGCAACATTAAATGGTAATAAAGGAATAACATTATCCAACAGGTGATCCAAAACAATTGTGGCCAAAATGGGGCTTATTGGGGCTCCCATTGGTGTTCCGAAAATCTGACGGTAAAATTTATTATTAAAACTAAAATATATATTATCAAATATAAAATTTACAAGACGCAAGAAACTTTCTTTTGAGAGACTCGTATGATCTTTGACTATATACCACTTTATTTGCAAAATATCAATAACCAGAGTACAGGGAAGATTAGTGAATAAAGAAACGACGTCCAATGAAATCAACTGATGGTTTTCTGGTAACATAAAACCATTAATTATATTGACAAATAAAAAGTATCTTTAATGTTGTAATCCGTTTGGTTTTCAAAAGCATTTTTTAAATATTAGCTAAACATTTTGACAGATTGTAAGTAGTAGAATTACATTTTGCAATCTGATAAGGGTGGTTGTACTGTTGCCATGGATAGGGATGAGTATAATCAATAAACAGAAATTTTATTACGTAACGCCTCAACTTACACTCAAATGGCAAAAGATCCTACCATATCTATACAAAAATGATTTAATAAAACTTTTGAAGTCTAAAAATGAGATAGACGAACAGCTTGCAAAGCGGTTGATGATTCACAACTCATCTTTTCCTAAGTTATATTGTCTACCAAAGATTCATAAACCGAATATACCCCTACGACCTATTGTGAGTTCAATTAATTCTACTACTTACAATCTGTCAAAATTTTTAGCTAATATTTTAAAAAATGCTTTTGAAAACCAAACAGATTACAACATTAAAGATACTTTTTCATTTGTCAATATAATTAATGGTTTTATGTTACCAGAAAACTATCAGTTGATTTCATTGGACGTCGTTTCTTTATTCACTAATCTTCCCTGTACTCTGGTTATTGATATTTTGCAAATAAAGTGGGATATAGTCAATGATCATACGAGTCTCTCAAAAAAAGTTTCTTGCGTCTTGTAAATTTTATATTTGATAATACATATTTTAGTTTTAATAATAATACCGTCAGATTTTCGGAACACCAATGGGAGCCCCAATAAGCCCCATTTTGGCCACAATTGTTTTGGATCACCTGTTCCTTGAAATGTGCCATATTAAGAAAAATAAACAATCAATTAATTATAAATCTCATACTAGTCAACTAATCAATATTTATTCGTATATTTTAAATTGTATGTAATATCTCACACATTGTTGATAGTTGGTTTTAAATATTTTATTTGTAAAAATCAGTGTCCTATTGAGTATTATATTTTTTTGGCTATTAACCAATTATCGAAATATAGAGTATATTAAGAAAAAATAGTTTTTAATCACACAGACCGCACACCCGATAAGACTTTTCTTTAAATTCATACCGTACGGTCGAGAATATATACAATTTTATATATATATATATATATATATATATATATATATATATATATATATATATATAGGTTTAAAATGTGCAAATGTGCAATTAGAAAGGATAGATAGATCTATCAGTTATAATCTCATCTGCGTTGGTCTGAAGAAAAGTAACAGAAAAAGGCAAAGAACAGTCAGGAAAAAAGCTGGTTAAGTCGATAATATTGAAACTGCCTCAATATATTGACGGGTTTTAACTAATTAAACGGACTTAATTTGGTACTATATCCTCTTCCTGCTCGTTTAATATATTGATCTTTATCGATATAGACACAATAATATTGACCGTGTAAAAATGGCTATCTATACCGAACCACACCCAGCCATACGCGGTGTTCACTGGCGGCTACACTCTTTTAGGTACCAATAAAAATTATATTTTTATTGGTATCATGACTTAATTTTTTGATGTATTCCAACCTTTTAAAAGTAAATGTAATTGCAATCGACAAAATCGTATCATTCAAGGTAATAATGTGACTAGTGACTATATTAGTATAAACTCATTAAAACAAGAATAAACGCACGACCGACATGGAACAAAGTAAATTTGCCGCGAAGCGCGAAATCCTCTTGCACCACCGCCCACGCACGGAGGCCATGAGTCGGTGTGCATCTCACGCAAATGACCGGTTGCACAGAAATTGAGTTCGTGACACACGGCAATAATTGAAACCGGCGCGGCGGCGGCGACTGTGGCGCACTTGAGCGCGCGGCCGGCTCTGTGCAAATTACAGTGCTCATTTCAGCATCAATTAGCTGGCCCTGTCATTAGGGCTGCCGGTGAAAACCGCGTCACCTTAAACACCTCATCGGAAGAAGCGCGATGGCCACGAACAGGCGGATAGAGCTGATGCTTATATTAAATAACATACGAAACTAGTTTATTCATATTTTGTTTTTTTTGTTTATCCATCGTACTTATTTTCTTCTAATCATGAATCGGTACTGAAGTTAAGCTCGTCAGGAAAACTATGCTCTCATTTATAGAATTGTAAGAGAAGGTCATTGATGTGAAGTATTAACTTGAGGAACGCTGGAACAATGACCATCTACGATAACATATACAGCATCAGCTAAGATTAAAGGTTTACTGGCAATGCGTGAAAAAAGACGATCTAACGCGTGTAGAATACCAATAGGTAGAGATTAAATAAATTCCTCTGGCATGTTAACAAGAGTAAAAACAAGCATCTGCTAATCTGCTTGTGTTTTTAAATGTCTGGGTGTTTATTTTTCATAAAAGTTTAAGGATATACAGCATTAGCTAAGTCTAAAAGTACACTGACAATGTGTGGACACAAGACGGTTAAACGCGTCTAGCATACCAACAGGTGGAGACTAAACTTAAGTTTTTGGGCTATTCGGCAGTGGTTGTAGATTTTGTATCCTTGACATTTCATCAGCGCGAGTGGTTGGCATCCTCAGAAGGTTCCTAGTAGACTCCTTGCGTAATACTTACTCACAGTAATGGAAATAAATGGAAACCCCATCTTTTTGCCTTATCCTATTAAGCACAAAAAATAAGGATAAGTTTGTATAAGGTTGTCCATTCCAAAAATTAATAGTTTTGAAATATTAACAATTTAATATTTATCTATCCTTACAATGCTTTTTAAGTACGGGTAGTTGGCTATGGCGCCGCATTTCGAGTCCATGGACTTCTAAAAGCCAAACTAAGTTGCACTTACAGACATTGTGAGAATAAATAAATATTAAATTGTTAATATTTAAAACCAATTAATTTTGAAATGGACATCCTTATACAAACTTACCCTTATTTTGGTGCTTAATATGGTAAAAAAAGATAGGGGATTTCTTACACAAAAAATACTTTTAGGTTTTTGTCGTTATCATTTTTAACTATTATTTTTAAACACTCTGTATTTCTTTATTGTGAAAATTTCAATACAGTCTACTAAAGTAGTTCTTTCTCTACGAGGAAACCAACCCCAACTTATATTAAAGGCCTTTGTTTAGAAAAAATTGATGGTTGTGTAATAGCTTGCAAATGTAATTTTTAACATAAAATTTAAAATAAGTCAAAGACGGTTGGACTTAGGTATAAAACACTACACATAAATTATGTTTAGAATTCCACGCAGAATCTAAAAAATTAATAATATATAGGGTGTTCTATATAAAACAAGGAAGTTGACTTGAACTTCCGGTATAACCGGAAGTGGTAGAACTATCAAAATATTTTAGTTATATGTCCTCCACCGATTTTATAATGTTACCAAATTTTTAAATTTTCCAAAGCCTACTTTCTGAAAAATCGATCGCTGCAGTTCCCGGTGGGACACCCTGTATTATATATTTAAGTTGTGAAGAAAAAAATAATTTTGGCATTTTTGTTTACAATTGTCTGTGTATTAATTATTAAATGTATCTATATTAATATTATAGTATGCTTTCCGTATTAGCAGAGCATTGTACCCTAATCAATTATTTATCACAGAACTATTTTTGGGCAATAAAACTGATACGATTTTTCTTCAAAATCACTATCGCTCAACGCACTGTGTATCGGTTCTGCTTTGTTGTTGCTTTACTAGCCCAAAAACCCTCTCAGTGAGCTCAGTTTTTTTTCATATAAATTGTGTAATAAGGTTATATTTTGATGGTAAAAGTTTTGATGTAAAAGTTTATTTTACTCTTTTTAGTTCATTTTAATGAAAGATAGTTTTAATTTTTTTTACTTTAAAATCAATAGTCCAATTTTTTGTTTCATAAAATTAAGTGTATTTAAATCCCATAGTTTGTATATGCGCCTGTGCTTTTAATTGCTTTACTATTTTTCTAACATTTTTCTATTAAAAAGCTTTAGCTTTCGTAAAATTGCATGGGTAGTTCATCTCAAAATTAGTCGGTGCTGTATATGTGATACAGCATATCCCGACTATAAAATCTCTATCAACATCACCAAATCTCATTTCAGTTTTTACAGGTTTACGCTCATTTCGTAAACGGCAAAACTGAAGCTATCTTCGAACTGACCGGGATTTATAATTGAATTTATTTTCTCTGCTGTAACAATGGTCTCGTTTTATTGCAACGGCCCTATGGTTGGAAGCATGATATTATTTTTAATTTCAGGAAGCCAGATATTCGTTCTGGAATTTATTATACCCCTTAATTTTAGGTTGATTTAAAAAATACAAGATAATACAAAATAAAAATGTCTGGTAGAATAAGCGGAAAAGCGTAGTTTTAATTTATATTATCATCTAAATTAATTATATAAATCCGACCAGGGTAATAATTATTCTGTATGCTAAATTCGCGCAGACAAGTGAATTCGTTTTTAAATAACACGTTGCATTTTATTAATTTTACGCGCATTAATTTCACGAAATTTGTTCCACTTTGGAAGTGCCTTTGGGTACAAGTTTGAAATTACTGTCATTATCCTCATTACTCCATTGATAACTTTTAATACCACGTATTTTGATAGTAATGAATTAACTTCCTTTAAGATGCGCTTTCAGGTCTATAATTTTAAACATTGTTCGAGGTCTTTTGTTTAAATTGACTTGCGATTCAAATGGTAGGTACGTAAATGAATTAAGTTTTAAAATCAAGTTTTTTAAAAACTTTATTAAAAACCGTCCGTAATATTCAAAATAATATGGGGATAATAGCTTCTTTATTAGTAGTTTTTTGTATAAATATAATTTGTTAAGGATATTATAAAACTATTAAATATAAAGTATCATTAAAGAAACGGTACCAGAAGCTGATGCTATTTGAATTTGATTAAGACAAAGTGCTTTTTAATAAAAATGAGAAAATGTAAATTTTGTATACAGGGTTCGTGCAAAAACTTCAAAAACAACATTTTTCCAAGAGTATGCCAGAGACCGTATACCTGGTGACAACGAAATTACTATCGAGCAATTTATTTTTTTCAGTGCAACCGTATAATTTTCAAATTTAGAGACGTTATATTGTATCACGGGATGCCAATTTTAGATATAATTGCACGTATGTATTACTTCCGGAAGTGATATGAACTTTGATATTTTAAATGAAACACCCAGTAATTTTTTTGGATTTGAATTCTACAAGTCATTCCTAATATAAACCCTTAAATATATCCATAATCTAACTTTTTTGGTTTTGGAGAAAATGGCGTTTGAAAATGCCCAAACGACAGCACAATATGCGGTTTATTAGGAAAAACAAATAATCATCACAAAAATTTAAAATGCCTAAAATAGTTCTTTTAAAAGACTCTACCTTTAGAGACCATTATATACTACTTCCTGTTTAAGAGGAAGTGCTGTAAAAATTAAACTTCTAAGTATGATAACCGTGGTAATATAATGGAACACCCTATATACAGGGTGTT
>JACEGR010003491.1:0-103917 GCA_014170235.1 Listronotus bonariensis | reverse complement strand
TTTGTAGTCATAAGACAGTTTTTTCAAATGGATGGAAAGTGGCTTGGGTACTTTATTTAACCATTAGAAGTAATGTGCTGGTTAGTTCTTATAGATTCTTAATGATTGTGTTGTATCAAATTGTCGGTGAAAAAATACTCTTTTAGGCTATTATAGTGAGCCACTCAAGACCCATTTGAAAAAACTGACTTAGGATCATAAATACGATTTTGCAAACTTCAGGCGAATCTGTTATGTCTATTAAAAATAAAGGATTGTGACGTCCATTTTTTAGTGACTACTTAATCCACAATTAGTTGTTTTCATAGTACTCCAAATTGATAATTAAAAATTAAAAAAATTAAGTCAAAAAGTAGCAAATATTGTGGCATTGTACTTGGAATGTTATTATCTTTTAAATAAGAAAATATATGCCGGACGTTCCATTTAAAATAAAAAAACTAAAGTGTTTTTCGGCTCAACCGAAAGTGATGGGAAACAACTAAATACGCAAAAAAATGTACATTTATGGGTTATACCTACAAACCGAATTTTATTTTAATATCTTAAAAAATAAAAAAATATAGGAGAAAGCTACCGGCTAGGAACACTAATTACTATCATACACTTCAAGCAATATCTGATCATGTAGAAGCTAAAGCTGCTCTTGTGGCTTGGTCATGTGTCATGTGCATACATACTGTATAAGCAATAGGTAAAGGTATATCGACTATTAAAGCAACAACAAAGGATGTACAATGAACCATCCAATACGAAATGTTTAAGAAGAACATTTTTTAATTGTAAATTCAGTGCTCCTTGATAAGAAAAAAAAATCACAAAAAGTTTTAAGCAATTAAATCAGCAGACGTGTCTTTGCGGCCACCTTTGCTATAGCTTTCTTTTATAATATGCCGCTTGATGAAGGTGTCTTTATCAGCGCGAATAGCGGAACCTTTCTCTAAAATAGTCCTATTGTAGGCAGTCTTTTTTCATGTTATTTTTTTATTAATTTCAAAGGGTACCGAATCTGTGATTTTAAAATATTCCTACTATATGTATCGGTATTCACGTTAGACTGTCTCTTTTCCTCACATTGCCTGTGTTATGTTATTTAGCTGATCCAGTATACAGTGAGGATATTAAAAGTCCTACCCCCTTTATCTTTTGAATGGCATATTGAGATTAGGTAAAAGTTAGGTAAAAGGGTGTCACTTAAACTACTTTTTGGCATGTGATTTTAGTCACTTGGCAAAATGTTTTCAGTCACTTGGCAAAATGATGTCAGTCACCTGGCCTAGTGCCAAGGGGCACTAGGAAACGTATTGATAGTTTTCTTTTAATAATAAAAGGACATTTGTATACCTATGTTTTGAAAACATCTTAAGAGTTTAAGAAATTTACTGTTACAAGATTACGATGGGATTTTACTTATCAAATGGGTATTCATTTATATTGAAATGATAAAAATAAATACTTACAGCAGCGGCATCAAAATTCTGAACTACCTGCACATCAGGACATAATTCTGGAGTCATAACTTGGCCATAAGCAATTTGAAAAAGAGCCACTAATAAAATTGTGTATTTGATCATTTTATTGATTTCAAACTCAAGATAATGGTAATATTTGATTGATTATATTGATTTATATTGGTCTTTTCAGAAGGTACAGGTGTTTTTAATTGTCGAACTCCTTCGTAATGAAGACACAAATTTGGCGGTACTATCTGTCACTACTGGTGCCTTGACATGAACGAAAAACGACAAGTAGGACAAGGTTACGTACTCTAAATAATTTAGAAATAATTTTAGTTTTAATGTTTTCATGAACAATAGCTTAATTCATCTCTATATAGTTAGTATTTCAAGGTTATATATTTAATTGATTTTAAATTACTACTTTTTTATAAAACAGTATGTAGTGTATAACACACTTCCTTTTACTAATTTAATTGATTGTAATTAATTTTATTATTTAATGACTATTAGTAGGTAAAACATAAAGACATTTTACAGCATTTAGGATTTAATTCAGTTTTTGTTTTTCTACCAGGATGTGTAATAGGTTTTATAATTTAAACAAAACTAATAACGATTTAATAATTTAATATAATTATTGTAATCTTCAATATACTTCTCCAGTGTTCACTTATAGATATAGATAATTTAACAATTGTTAAAATTTACTTTTACAGCTGTTAAAGGGATATTTTTGCCTAATTCTTAAAAAGTGGCTCTCTCTACTAGATGATTTAAAACCGACTTGAAATCAAATTGTCAGCTTTTAAAAAGAAAGAAAAGACATAAAATTATGATTTTGAAGTTTGATAAAAACCAGCCATACCTTTTGGCTTAGAAATCATACACTTAGTGCTTGGGTCCGCATGAAATAAACTTCATGATATTAACCCTTTTAAAACTTATTTAGCGGGGTTCGGTAACAAGTCTACCATGAATATTCATACCGTCGTATACGGAAGCGACGCATGTACCCAGCCTGACAATATTGACATGTTTCGGGTGTCGGACTGGACGAACGCGTCACTTTTAGGCTACTAGATTATGTACAAAAAGAAGGTAAAAAGAAACTACAACGTTAAAGGGTTTTAATTTTATATGGTCAGTGGACCCCAAATATAAAAACCGCGGCGTGCTATCATTTAGAAGGTTGCGTTTTTGAGAACGGGGCGAAAACAGCCCCTTTTCAGTTTTTGAGGATTAGGTCGAAAACTACGCATTTTTTCCAGATAGTAGTCAACCGAAAAGTTGCTTCTACCTTTAAAAATTTCGGAAATAATTTAAGCTCTAGGAATATGATAGGTAAAAATTTTTAATTAGCTATAGTTTTTTTTTTTTGAAAAATATAGATAATTTTATGAATTTGATGTTTGTCAATAAAATTTGGTAATTTTCTAGGAAACCTGCGAGCAACTCCTGATTTTGACGAAATTTGGCATACGGGGGTTTTTTGGGGCACTGATACCGAATCTGAAAGAATTTTGGCGGAAACGTTTTTTGTTCCTGAGAGATATTCATCATCAGACTTGAAATTCAAACCCGTCCCCATTTTTACACAGATTCCGCCCTTTCTTGGTGCTAACAACACTCCTTGATTTAAAGCTAAAGTGGCACACAACATTTGATTTTCACCTTTAAAACCCCGTTCCTTTACGTATTTTTACATTATTTTTGCATTAGTAATTGCGTAGCTATACTTTTGCGAATCATTTTAATCCCAGTGTGCCATGAACAAAGAGAATAGACAAGGATAGAGGATCAATCGCCGCTTCAAAAAGTGGCACAATTTGAAGAAAGGGTCTGCGTGGGATGGCAGGGCATGCGCATACGCACTCCCAATGTCTAAATCAGCGGCATATTCAAAAACATTGATTTATTTAGTAAATTTACATAAAACATTAATAATAAGTGTGAAATGTGGTTAATACTGAAATTTATTATTATTTTAATGACTAAATATTGGTAATTTAGTGCTAATGGTGTATAAAATATTTTGTTAAAAATAAATCTTACACAAAGTATTATTTTGTTTTTATTCATAAAAACAACGTAAATTAATAATTATTTAAAAACCAATAAATTTACACTAATGTTAGTTTCACTAATTTATATTTATAACACAGGTCACAACGTAAAATTAAACCGAATAATACACAAACAAATAAATAGCCACAACAATCACAAAGCATCACTTTTTAATGGTGACACCAGTAGTAATATACAGGGTAGAAGAAAAAGTACATATTTTTCTTAGAACCCTGTATATTATTTTACCAAGACCTTAAAAAGCTTAAGAAAACAGCAATTATGTCCATCAACTTTATTAGTTTCGGAAATATACTATCCAAATCAGGTATTTAGGGTAATTTTTAAAGTCCCGCATTTTTAGGTGAAGATATTATTATTGACTTCATATTCTAGGGTTATAAAGTACTCGTCAGGAGCTTTAAAATGAGCGTATCACTCGACCCGCCTTCTCATTTAAGAATTTTTGGGGTGGTGGCCCTGGTGGTTAAAAGGGTTAAAGGGCGCCGTCCAATTTGTAAAACGTTCCCCCTCAATAAATATCTTGACGTGTTTCGGCGATTTTCTCAAATCTGTCTCGTTTCGAAGACAAGAGTTTTGACATTTATAACAGCCAATAGCAAGCCGAAAAAAGAACCTCTCATGCGCATGACGAGTAATCCCGCCGCGTTAAGTTAACCATTAAACCGGTTAAAGTTCGCAAGATATTTGGCTGATAGTATTGATTCAGACACAAAAATGTTACGTAAAAAGTGCGTACTGAAACAAAAAATTATAAATAAATCCATACTTTTAACCAAGCACATGCTTTTTACCAACTTTAAGTAAGAATAAAATAAAACTTTGACGAGCTCTTTCGGTCGCTGAACACAATCACAAGTCGCAGGTGTGTGCCATTTTTTAATTGGTGGGGGTAAATCAACTGTTTCTCTCCCCTTGTCCATTCTCTTTGGCCATGAAGCCCTATGTGTATGTATGGTTGCCGCATAATCAAAGAAAAGCCACGCAAATTAATGCAAAAATAATGTAAAAAACGTAGAAAAACGGGGTTTTAAAAGGTGAAAATCAAATATTTTGTGACACTTTAGCTTTAAATCAACAATTGTGTGCAAAAAGAAGGGGAATATATATATATATATATATATATATATATATATATATATATATATATATATATATATATATATATATATATATAAACACTAACTTTTTTCGCAAATTTCAAAAAAGAATTTTCTTCACCAAATAAGTGTTCCTCTTTAGGCCAATAGTATCAGATATATTTGGTGTTGATCCCGTGTCTTATTTTTTAGATAAAACAAAAATTAAAATCCTAGTTGCGCGCCTGACACGAAACCCGCCCAATCCGATATCCAAAACACGTGTTTGTACCTTTTTTCGTCTCTAGGGACAAAAATAAAAAGGTAGTTTTATTTAAAAATAACAAATTTGTGTTAATTTCTTGTGGTCGTGGTAAAAATAGCGTTCATAACTCGTTATAAAGTGAATATCTTGCACTCGTGTGAAATAGGTCACTTTTTTCTCTTATTATGTAATATTCTAATACATCCGCCTTTTAGTCATCTGTTTTGACTCATAGCTTCTTATTAAAATAAATATTATTGTCTTATTGTCTTATCAGGATCTTATGTTTGTCATGTACTTGTATTTTGGTTTAAAGTGATTACTATAGTTTCAAGAATAATCTGGCTTTTTTAAGACTCACTTACACTTTGATATTAAAAATAATATTACAAGAATAACAAAAAAAAACACTTAAATACTTTAAAAAACACGTGTATCCGTTTGTAATCTAAAAGGGTAGTTCAAAACAAATACAAATAGCTTAAGGAGTTGAGTTGAAAGAAAGAATTCGTGAAGAGATACATTCGATAAAAAAAACGTAAATTTACATTTTTAGTTTTAGTAACATATTTCGAAATATATCTTTTGGTACCTTCACTGTGGCCCATTAAAAACGTTCAATCCTATTGCCGGACCCAAACTTGATTGATCAGGTAAGGTTACGACATTCGCCATATTGGCTAGCGCGGCTATGACGTCAAGTCGGGCCATTTTCGGCCATGTTTGATTTTAGGCAGATCAGTGGCGTAGAATTAAGGAGAAATCAAAAAATAACTGTATGTTGTGAACAAAATTTATTGGATTATATTAATAGGCATAACTTAAAATAAAACCATAAATATAATTTAATTATTAAAAATTAAAAATTATAAAAGCGACGACAAGACGATGAGGTACCTGGCAGAGCAAAACAATTTTCATGGTTCCGTAAGTCAAAAACCATTTTAAAAACTTTGTATACAGGGTGTCCGGTAATTAATGGTATGCAGAAAAACACAGATTCCTTTTGCCAAAATATTAGGATTTAACAAAACATAGCTAATATCCAAGAGTTTATAATAAGGAAGATACAGGGTGTCATAGTGAAAAGAAAAATTAAATTTATTTCGATAATTTTTCTTGCCTTTTTAAATATTTAAATAAAACATGGTACCTATCTAGGGGTTCTTAAACATTAGCTTTTTAGATTGAATATTAATTTTTATGTGTAGACTAGAGGGCAATAGGTACACTATTTAAAATTCTCTAGAACGCTACTCTGTACCATCTAAATAAACTAGTAAGCTTCTCTATGCTTTCTGCAAAAAAAGGTATACCTTTAGTAAGAATCGGTCTTGGCAACCGTTTTCAAGATATTTACGTTTTAGTTGTTCAGTGCACCCGAAAGTGTCTTTAATAACATCGTATTAGCCATAATTATAACTGCTCAGATATAAATAGCTGATGTCTAAAAACTCCTGGATACCGAGTTTTATTAAAATATTTAAAACGTATCAGAAATTATCGAAATGAATAAAAAATATTTATTTCCCTTTACCACCCCGTATCTTCTTTATCAGCAACTTTTGGATATAAGTATGTTTGTTTAAATCCTAATAGGTATTTTCGCATAAGAAATCTGTGGGTTTTCTTTGTACCATTAATTAGCGGACACTCATCTGAATCATATGTATATAGAAACACGAAAGACTGAAAACTATACGACTAAACACTATTAAAATCTCTCAAATAAAACGAGTCCGAACCAATAATATGTGAAGTCTTTATAAACTAACCAAAAACATTCACAACTGGAAATCCTTGCAAAATATACAACCAAAACGAAAGTGGCAAATTTCCACAGTTTTTACCAAACAAAGCTTCGACAAGGCACGACTCTGTTATCAGCTGATAATGCCACCAACTTTGAACAGAACTGCCAACCGAAATCGAAATTCTCACACCCTTACGTCCCTGACAAAAGCTATTCCCGGTCTTGCTTATGTCTGGATTCTGGATTTTGTTATTTGGCTTTGCTACAGAGGCGATTTGCCAGCTCTCCCCTTTCCAGTCTTATTGCTTTCCAGGGCTTTGTAGGTGAAAACTCTGGATAATCGAGCCTATGCTCCCAGAGATTCCAGAACTTTTTATAAAATGTAGCTATAAACAAATCTATGCAATGCATAAATTGTCAGTTGTCAATCCAAGAACTGCTTCCGGTGTTGCGTATAACCTTCACTGTCAAAACTGACACTTTCCGCGGCACGCCCATCCATTTCCCGCCATTTGGGAAATACCTCGTGTTCAATACCAAACAGAAAAGCCGTCAGCATATAGGAATCTTCGCTCACGGCGCTTAGCTCCAGAAGAAAGATGCCTTCAATTTAGCGTGAGTTTCCTATCTTCCTCGGGGAACCAACACCTCTTCAACATCCACTATGTGCGACACCGCGCGAGAGCCCAGCAAGAACTCCCTTCGGACATGTTAACTCGACCGAGGACGAACGAAAACTGCTTGCTTATGTCTAAACCTCTTTCTCATAAAGGAACTCTGGCCGGACCTTCTATTTTCGGATGCAGAATTTGCCTTTAAATTTTCTTAACAACATTTTTATAACACCCTGTAGATATATTGTTAACACTTAAAACACATGTGCATTTGTGGTATTGGTATAGATTATTCAAATTAAGCTTCCAACATTGTTAAAAAGCCCCAATCGGCCTAATTTTGAACTAGTATAAGAGTTCATGACAATTGCATGATGGTCAATTTTTTCTTGTTGTTGTGGCAGTTAATATTGTGCTTTTAAAATAATTTGTATTATTTACTGAATAAATGCAATAAAATATACAAGAAGAATTGGTCTACAATGTGCTAGTGTTTTGGTGGTTGTCATCATAGATCCCGTTAACAATTCTGCCATGAAGCGAAAGGCGAAAAGGATTTGTTATGCTTGCAGTTTAAGTGTAAATATTCAAGGACTTACGTTTTGTTACTTTATATAAAATTACGCGAAACGTTAGCTGGTAACTATACTCTTTTTTTTGTTAAGGTTTTTAGACTAAGGTATTTTGTCTAAAATTTAATGTTTCTTGTTTTCAAAAGTGCTTGCTTCTATCCGAGATGCAAACCCAAAATCGTATATTTCTGTAAATATGGTAAGTATTTTCGACACTTTTGATCTAGATACCCATTTAAATATGAGTTGATTGACCGAATTATTGCAACACTGCTGCTCCTTAATTTGAATTTTCTATACAGGGTTTCATAACAGGTGCAAAAACTTAACACATATGTCAAAATATTTCAGAATATTGTAAACACTCTGCATAGGAGGGGGGAGTATGTAACTTTTAAAAATTTCAATATTTACTTAATTATTTTGGTATTAAAGAAAACCCATTTTAAATTAAAATGAATAATATTAAGTTAAGACTTCGAACCTCCAAGGTAAATGATCAATGCAAATTTCTAGGTCATAAAATAAATCGGCAGGGTCAACAGTATTTATAGAAGTTTAAACAATTAAGTTCAAGTTTGTATATATCGCATCAGCTATTTTAAAGGTATATCAGCCAGTAATGCAATAACAAAACAAGCGCTATTAGTTACCCAATCTGAAATGTTTACATGACGCGCTCGTTGCTGCTCCGGTTGGGTACAGCGTCGATCACCAGAATTAAGCATTGTAGAGCGCGGCAATAACTAGGATGGGTGACCGCCGGCGGGAGGCGTAACACGATGTTCTGCTCTGGGGTCGGTGGACGGACCGAACAGTAATCATCCAAGTTATGGAATGAATGGCGTGCGAATGGAAAGGAGAAGGGTCAAGGGACAATAAGCCTCTAAGGCTGCAGCGTACCACCTAAGGTGACGTTAGTCGGACCTAGGTGGGAAGACCAGAAACGGCGAAAAAAATGCGGGTATTCGCGCTAGACTGTTTTCTTTCCACGCATTGCCTGTACACATAATATTATGTATATTTGACTGGCTGATCCTGTATACACAAATTTACCCAAGAATGGGAATTAGAAAGAATCACAAGAATTAAGTAGTAGAAGTTAAGTAAAAATTTAAAGTTTTGGTTAACTTGGTACGGGGAATGCCCGTACTTAATTAGGTTAGTTGAGTTGAGTGCTGAATTCGTTTCTATGATCTACCGGAAAAATGTCCAGAATAAGAAGTAGTTTCTTATGGTATTTTAGTCCCAATGACTTAAATTCAGGGGACCAAACCAGAAAAAAAGGGCAGGTCAGGTAAAGTTTTATTAGGTGCCCAAACGAGAAGTTTCCAAACAGAAATAAACCGGGACGAGCTATGTGTAAAAGTACTAATTTATTTATATTGAATTCGGCGTCGGTGCCGTTACCGGGCCCCGACATTGCCGGTGTGTGTAAAAACGCACAGGTATTTTCTTAATATTGTTTTAGGAAAAATAATCCTACTTGGCGTGTACCCAAACAAATACTATCACCATCAGGTAAATGAATCCGTCGAACCAATACAAAATATGATCTTTTTTATGCCTGTTAATAGGTAAATACATACCCCGCCCAGGCTAATTCGTAAAAGCCTATGAAAACAAATGCGGTATAACCATTTAATAAATGCTACATCTTAAACATGACTTTTCTTTCTTAAAATTGATTTTTAAGTATTTTAGCTTTCAGAATATGTGAATTTTAGGTATTAAGAAACGTGACGCCGATGGTTTATGGCCAGTTTATGATCCGTTTAGGCCGAACCTGCCATTTTCTAGCTATCACGAAATAAGAAATGTAGTATAAAGTATAAAAGAAACACGTTACATTTAGTAAAAGATATATTACATCCAATTAAAATAACATATTCTTAAAACATTTAGTATAAAAATAACATTCGCAAAAATAATTTAAAGTTCTGGGCAGTTTGCATGATCGACTTTTGTAAAAGCATCGGCATTGACACCCTGGCTTGCAAAAGCGTCCCTAGCAGCAGCTAAAACATCGTCACTTGGATTTGCCGTTCTGGTCAGGAGCCAACCGAATTCTAAAAAATATATAATATTTAGTTGGAATTATATACAAAAAAGATTCGACTTATACAAATACTAGTTCATTTTAAAGAAAAGACAAAAAAAAAGACGAGTTTCAAAAAAAGTATATACAGGGTGTAATTTAATTGATGGCTGAAAACACAGGGTATGATTCCCTAGCTTATTTTAGAAAGAAAAGTACATATGTATATACGTATGTCCTAAACATCCTAACTTTTAAGCTACAAGGTGTTAAAGTTTTAAGAAAGATATCGTTTCCGTATTATTACTTTAAAACTCTTTAAGATATTTTTATAAAATTTATCATGCACCTACTAAGCACTAATAGGCGTTTTTTGATGAGGAATCTTTTAAAATTATTTCTACCAGTGGCGTCAAAATGGGATGTACACTGGAAAGTTTTCAAAAAATATGGTACGCAATTGCTTTATTATAAAACAAAAATTATTTTTTAAATTTCTAAATATTTTACAATAAATTTGACGCCTTGGACTTTCTTTGTCGGATGCACCGTTTTTGCGTAAAAAATATTTTATATTTATATAATTTTTGATGCATTTTTGGTATAGCGAAATTATTTTAAACTAGTAGGCTAGTGTCCTTTTTTTATGTGAAAGCAGTGCAGCGGACGAAAAAAGTCAAGAGGTCAAATTTGTTGCAAATAAATGAGTATTTAAAAATGATTTCAATTTATGGAAAAAGCAATGGCGTACCATATTTTATTTTTTCAAAATTATGAGTATTCATCCCGTACGGACACCACTGGTAAAAATATTTAGAATCTTCTATGTTTAAAAATCCTAACGGTGCTTAGTAGGTTCTTGCCAAATTTTAGAAAAATATTCCAAACAGTTTTAAAGTAATGATAAAAAAAAATCTTTCTTATAGCTTTAACACCCTGTAGCTTAAAATTTTGGGAGGTTTAGGACACATTTTCATATGAACTTTTCTTTCTAAAATAAGCTACGAAAACATACCTGTATTTTACCCATCAAATAAATAACACCGTGTATACAGGGTGTCCCAACTCTTTTATACACAAAATGACTTAACTCCTGTACACTGCTGTCCTACGGAAAAACACCGTATGTATGTATAATAATCCATATATTATTATATACACATACGTCGTTATTCCGTAAGACGGTAGTACAGGATAGAAAAAAACTTAAAATGAATATCTATTGTTTTAATACAGTAATTTTATTGTATTGTATTAGTAAATTTACAAGGTGTTTTTTGCTTGACAAATTGATCCCAAATTTGCCGTTTTAGCGCACTCGTGGAACTTTAGATTAAAAGTTTAAAAAAGCTATAAACTTAGATGTCAAAAAGCAACAAATGGGGTGACCTTGTTCTCGGAATAATAGTTTTTATTTAATTAATTAATAATATACCGGAAGTGCCATTTAAAAATGCCCATTTGGACGATTCTCTGTAAACTCATAATCGGCTTGTCCCGACCGATTTTTCCAAAAAATAATTAAAATATTTAAATAAATATCACACCAACTCCTAAGTATTTTTAGAACCATAACTGTTTTATTTTTTTTATAGGAGTGTTAGAACCTCTAAAAATACAGTCCCCCTGGCTGTCCCCAACACTGTATTTTCGCCCAAAAATTAGGTTTTAAATTTTAAAAGTACATAAATTAATATAATAATTTTCGTAAAACAAGGTCCCATTACGAATTTTATTATATTTAGTAAACACCTGCAAAATTTGTCCCCAGAATTTTTAACAGTCTCCCGTCTGCATAATACAAAAAAAAACTATAATATTTACAAATATTTTGACCAGGACAGCATTTGTACGAGCTTACAGAGAATTGCCCATTTATGTATTACATCTAGCTGCCAAATTTGGTTTCATTATTTTAAGAAGTAAAAAAGTTATTGGGGTGAGCCACTGGCTAGGAACCAGCCGCGGCTGGTGATGGTCAATTTGGTGGGACAACCCGCACCATATATAAAAAGTAATGTTTAACATTTTATTTAGGCTTCTTATTAAAAGTTATTATCCAAAAGTCCGTTTTACTCTTACAGGTATATTCGACGCCAAAAAATACTCTTTTCGGTATATGCACCATTTTATTTAGGAATTATTATACAATATTTTATTTGTTTGGTCCCTTAAGTGGATTTATAAAGTGTGTATTAGTCTTGGGTTTAATTAAGGAATTAAAAAAAAAGGTTTTGCTTACCAGAAATAACCATTCGTAATTCCCTAAAACTGTTCTAATAACCATGTCGTGCGCCGTACCTACCTGCTTAACGGCTGTGTCGAAATTTCTTCTAACATAATTTGACCCTTCGATTACCCCACGTATAAAAAGTTTGGTGTCGAAAGTTTGCCCGCCGATTTTTTGACCAAAATAACAAGTTCTTAACTTCGCCTACGCCTATATTTCTCTACTACGCTACGGCACTGGGGCTACTACAAATTTATGTGCGTTCAATAAAGGAAAGGTATATTTTTGAGTACTTACGGGCAGAAACTAGGCCTCCTAGATCGTTGCAACTGAAGACAGCAGCCTAATTATCGTAGTCAGTACCAAGTACATTGTAAACAGCAGTTGCTAAAAAAGTATCAAAAAAGAAATATTATACAGGATATTTCCTAATTGCGGTAAAAAATAAGGGCTTATTTATAAGCATATTTTATAAAATAAAAGTTATATAAACATAGGTTCGGCAATAAGGTTTTCAATATACAGGGTGCTATTTTTTTTTATTCCGTTTTTATCAATGTTCTTATTATCCCTTTACCTATTTTAATAAAATTTAAAAGTACTATTTATTGCATAAAAAGAGACAATTTAGCCTTAACTTAATTAAATTTCTCAAGACCAGTGGCGTCTCGAGAGGCACCTAAACAAATAATACCTAAACAAAATGCACTCACTGGCTTTTGTTATGTTTTTAAATATTTAGTATAAGCCAGGCAAATTAAAATAAAGCTTTTGGCCTCCTAATTTCTTTTCTATCCTGCTTAGTTTTAAAAAAAATCCACCTAATTGCATACCTCTAGAAGACCACCAATAAAAACATGGTAAAAATTGATTTAAGAACACTATACAGGGTGTCTGGAAATGTAAGGTCAAAAATAATAGAGTGAGCCAAAATAATATTAGTACATCAAAGTTAGAATTAAAAAATGTATTTTATTTATAAATTGTGAACGGTTGCCACAATAATATGATATTTGGGTATTTAAATTAACTCATACTAAGGATTTTTCATAGGCAAATGATGTGTAGTAAGCCATAATTATAATAATAATATAATATATTATTATTATCATTATTGTGGCAACCGTTCAAAACTTATAAATAATATATTTTTTAATCCTAAATTTGAAGGTCAATAACTCCCTTATTTTGGCTCACTCTATCATCCCTATCATTTTTGACCTTACCTTTCCGGACACCCAGTATACCGTTAACTTCGCTGGTTAAAATGTTATTTTTAAATAATTTGCTATTTGTTGGTTAATAAATGAAAATAAATATTATCAAAGATAATGTATATAAAAAAATATTTCCTTTTGTATTTTGTGTTGTTTAGAGATGTAAAATGTAGACGATTTTATTTTACTAAGCAAGCTACCAAAAAAGATAATAAGAGACAAAAAAGCTGTACTTTGAAAGAAAATATAAAAATTGCACAAAAGTCGGTGGCACACATTTTTTAGATAAAATATTTGTTCAGGAGCTACTCTTTGGTTTTGCCTGAACCGGTGGTTGGTAATTTTGCAATTACATTTTATTAAATAATTCAAAATTCGATATTTACAATTTTTTGAAACTTGGGACGAGAGTTTGTAATATTAGTCTTTTTAAAAGTTTGTTCGGTACGCCACTGGTGCCGAGCGACGGCGCACTCCACTTCTTCTCCGACCCGAAGACATTAGGCTGGCGACAAGCAAGAAGATCGTCACGCAGCACATAATAATCGATACAAATCAATATTTCCTTGTAAATTTATTGAAATATAATAGTTTTATGAATATAAACAAGTGAATTTATTCAAACAATCGAAATACAGTCCACACACGTTCAAAGTTATTTTACATTTTTTCTGTAAAATGTACAGGGAGCCAATAATTAGGTAACCCCTTAAAATTTACATGGGATTTTCTATGTTCCGCTCGGCGACGCACCACCCGGTATATGTTCATATGAAGTTTTTCTTATTTTTCAATAATCCAAAAGTTGACCGTTTGGGAGATACAGGGTGTCAAAATTTTAATTTTATTTTGGATATTTTAAAATATTTTCTTACACATTAAACATTTTTCGACCAAATTTGTTATTGGGGGTTTTTAGGGTTGAGAATCGAAAGCTGCTCATATTATTTCCATAAAATGTAGAGGAGCCACCTGCAGTCCTTTGCTTTTTTAAATACTATATTTTTTGGTGCCTCAGTATAATATCACTTTAATAAAAAAATCTTTTCCTATAATTATTGTCTAAAAATGATATACATGGTAAATATCGATACGAGCAACCGGTTATGAGATATTTCAGATTAGACGTTTTATACCACACAAAATAAATCCCTCACGCTTTATATGGGCTACCCGGATTTTCTTAAAGCTCTATAAAAACTACCACAAATTCCTTGGGCCAAAATACAAGGATCTAATGCAATTTACTTTAGTCGAAGGGTTGATCGTTTGCGAGATACAGGGTGTCCAAGTAAAAAAAAATCATGGAAAATTTGACACCCTGTATCTTGTAAACCAGCAACCATTCGACAAAAGTAAATTGCATTAAATCGTTGGATTTTGGCCCAAGGAATTTGTAGTAACATTTTTTATAGACCTTTGAGAAAAATTTGGGTGGCCCAGATAAAGCGTGAGGGATTTATTTTGTGTGTTTAATCTAAAATATCTCACAAACGGTTGCTCGTATCGATATTTACCAGGTATACCTTTTTAGACAAAAATTATAGGAGAAAAGATTTTTTAATTAAAGTTATATTATACCGAGGCACTAAAAGTTATGGTATTTAAAAAAGGAAAGTACTGCAGGTGGCTTCCTTTACATTTAATGGGCATATATGGGCAGCTCTGATTCCCAACCCTAAAAACCCCCAATATTAAATTTGGTCAAAAAATGTTTACTGTTAAATACAAAAAGTATTTAAAAATAACTCAAATAAAATGAAAACCCTGACACCCTGTATTTCCCAAACGGTCAACTTTTGACTAAGGTAAATTGCATTAGATTGTTTTATTTTGGCACAAGGAATTTGTGGAAGCATTTTGTAAAGACTTGTTAGAGGCACCCTGTATAACTAGAGAACATATAATTTTCTACTAGTTGTAGTATTTTAGACATACTATAAATAAAAAAATGTACGGTATTAAGTCCCTTAATGTCATTTTTATAAAACTTAAGTAAGTAAAATAATATATTAAGACTGGAGTAGTAGAATATACCTATACTGGACACTAATATTAATACAAAAATAAAATTTGATTTATAAATCCGGCCCTAGTTTTTAAGTTTTCGAAAACTATTAACTTTATTGTATTAAAGACGATTTGGCAGGTGCTAGTTCTATTTAATATAATAACGTATGTTACAATACCATAACATAGAAACTTTATAATTAATTTTTAACTACTTACCATTAGCATTTGTAGGAAAAACAACATTTAGTTTGCCTTCTGTGCCGTTTCCCAAGAGAGTAGCACTTCCTTCAATCAATTGAGTATTTCCAGTTCTATAATAAAAAAACAGAAAACTTACCTATTGTTATTAATCATTGATTTAAAAATAAAGGGCTTATTACGATAAAACTTTATTAGCGTCGATTTTTAAGGAAATTCTTAAGGATTTCTTATTCGTATTTTAAACGTTAACTATTTTCGGTTTTTTCTTTTTAATAAATTATTTTTTTCTTACCAAAGGAACCCTTAAAAATAGAGAAAAAAAACCCGTCAAAATCGCATAATTGTACGAATTTCGTCGATTTGAGAGGATTCAACTACGTTTGATTTTGTTTTTCAGGAAAAGCCCCCTTAAAAGTTGTTTTTTTAACTTTTTTGGCAAAATTATTTTTTAATATGATTGGTACAATAGATTACCTATTAAAAAAATGCCGAAAATTCCCTTAAAAATTGGAAATTTAAAATAAATTTTATTTTTGCCAGTTTATGTTGTATGCCTGTTTTGAAAAATATTTTTTTACAATATACTTACAATACACTAACATCCTTATTCAACACATGAACACTACCATCGTCGTTTAAAGTGTATTGAGCCGTATTGCATTTGGTTCCAAGTTCAAACAAGTTTGGGATCACCTCTGTTTCATACCAATCTCCTAGATACTAAAATAAAAGATTGAATTCATTTATTTATTAGAATTCATCAGATGTGTATATAAAAACTAAAATTACCGAATAAAATAAGACAAACAGTGGCGAATTTACAGATTTGCCGGTCGTAGGCTATTCAGTTTTGCTGAATTTTCATACCTTAGCCCATTTATCAATTACATTGTCTACAAAACTAATGGTAACAAGTCACTTCTTTTTAACATCATTTTTTTATACCTATTTATTAGGAGATACCGTTGAATTAAAATTGGCAGCTTAGTATTGTTTTATCTTATTATAAATATTTTATTTCGATAGGCATTTTCTGTAAAAGTTGGCTTCGTATGAAAAACAGTTAAAAAATATACAGCGTTACGAAAAAATTATACCTTATAACACGTTCTGCATGGTCTAAAACCTAAAATTCCATCATCAGATATTATATTTTTGCAGTGGTATACGAGGTATACCAAAAATAGGCATTTGGACGAGAGGAAAAACCTTAACACAGCGCTTTATTAAGAAATAAAATTGAAGACCAAAAAAATCCATCCATCCATCTTTTTGTGTAAATCCCATTTTATCCCACGGCACCCTCTTCACAAATAAAATTAAAGATCGAAAATAATAGGTTTATTTCCTGTCTGACGCCTATTATATCCCACGGCGCCCTAAATTTTTCAATTAAAATTGGTTTGGCTCTTTCGAATTTCTTACGACACAGGTATCTTTCCGGAGAGCTGGAAAGCTGCACGTGTTCAACCTATCCCCAAGAAAGGATCTAAATCCCTTTCATCTAACTATAGACCAATTTCAATTCTCTCAGTTCTTTGTAAAGTAATGGAAAAATTAATTAATTCACAAATTCTTAAGTACTTAGAAAACACACAAAATTTTGCATGACAGGCAGTATGGATTTCGCCACAAAAGATCTACAGCAGATCTTCTTTTCTTCATATCACACTGTTGGAATAAGTCGCTTGAGTTTCTAGGTGAGTCCCAGATCGTTGCTCTTGATATATCCAAAGCTTTTGACCAGGTCTGGCATGCCGCACTTCTTAATAAACTTCCCTCCTATGGTCTTTCAACTAAACTCTGTACTTGGCTCTCTAGTTATCTATCTGATCGACGTATATCAGTTATTGTGGACGGCCATTCTTCAAGCTTTCACCAAGTGAATGCTGGAGTCCCTCAGGGCTCAGTTCTGGCACCAACATTGTTTCTTCTTCACATCAACGACCTTCTCTCGTCCACAACTAATTCCATTCATAGTTTCGCCGACGATAGTACTCTTCACTCCAGTTTTCAGGTTCCTAAACCCATTACTAAACCTGACTTGGAAAACAAACGCAGAGCGATGCAGATATCTCTTTCGCAGGATCTTAATTTAATATTGGATTGGGGCGCCAAAAATCTCGTCCATTTTAATGCATCCAAAACACAATCATGTTTCTTGTCGCGAAAAGAGTCATCAAATGCTCATCCTCTATTTATGAGCGGCCAAGTTTTACAGAGCAAAGACACCTTCAATCTTGTGGGCGTCACATTTGAAAGTAACCTTAACTGGCATAAACACATTGTATCTATAGCCACGGCAGCTTCAAAATAGCTTGGATTTCTCTTTCGTGCCAAAAAATATTTTTCCGCTTCTAATTTATACACTTTGTATGTGTCCCAAATCCGACCTCCCTTGGAATATTGTTCCCATATCTGGGGCATGGCGTCCCCCACAACCCTAAGCATTCTTGATTCTATTCAAAGAAGAGCTATTCGTCTCATTAATGATCCTTCACTTACAGAAAGGCTTCCCTGGCTTCTGCTTTGAAGAATTGTCCAGTATAGTTCCTCCACTCAGGGTTCCCAACAGAGAAACTCGTGGTTCCGCGTGTATGCATCCCTATACGGTCCAACTGGATAGGCCCCGAACTTCTTACTTTGTTCGTTCTTTTATCCCTAGAGTCTCTAGATTGTGGACCCTGCTGCCCGCGGAGGTCTTTCCTTCCCCCAAATCTTCAAGTATTTAAGTCCCGTGTCAACAAACTCCCTCTTACCTCGCTTAAGACACCCACGGTACGTTAGTATTTAGGCTTTAAGCCTTCGTGGTTTGTCCAAAGATAAAAAAACTTTCCTGTCTGGTGACTATTTTGTCACGGCGCTCTAGGCTGTAGCCTAGTGGATCCTACGACACTAGAGTTATGACCATAAATAGGATTTTGCAAGCTGTAGAGTAGTAAAAACAAAAGAAGACAAATACTTTCATTTTTCCATGGCTACTTTACTTAAAATAAACCGTTTTAGCTTAATCATGGTACTCTAAATTTAAATTAAAAAAAAACTTTTTGACTGAAGATGTGTCAAAAAATTACATATGAGGTGCTATTGTATTCAGAATGTCATGTTTTATCGTAATAGGATAAAATATTCCGGTAGTGCCAATTAAAAACAAATAAATAGATCAACCAATTCACAATTATGTTAAATAACGATATACCAAATTTTATTTTTCTATCCTAATAGGTTAAAAAGTTATAGAGGAAAACACCTGTAACTGTAAAAGATTTTTGTTAAATACTTTAATTAATTGTTCTTAATTTTTTAAAATTTATATACAGACTGTCCACGGATGGAGTTAACAAGAGGTCTAATGGACTAAAAATTTAATTTTCGCAAAAAAGTAATTCTTTATAAAAAATTTTGCTCGTGAAGAAAATAGGATTCACAAAGAGAAAATTTTAATTTTGTATACAGTGTTAGCAAAAACTTTTAAAAAACTTTTTTTTCTAAGAGTAAACTACCTGTATTTTTCATTTTTAGCAAAATGTCATTAGAAACATTTATTTAGAATCATGTTTGTAATTGATAAAAACAATAATACAAATTTTTATCGAAATTCATAATTTGATGAAAACTGGCGTTTAAAGTTGAAAAATTGTGTTTTTTTGGAATTAGGAAAAAGCTAGTCTTTGAAAAGCAAATTAGAAAAGTTTTTAAGTTATTTTATTATAAAAATTTAAAATAATTTATTTTTAATAACTTCAAAATCAGTTTTATAAA
Organism: Listronotus bonariensis; assembly: GCA_014170235.1. NCBI lineage: Eukaryota > Metazoa > Arthropoda > Insecta > Coleoptera > Curculionidae > Listronotus > Listronotus bonariensis. The sequence goes on along the minus strand of JACEGR010003491.1, from coordinate 84,628 downwards.
TCTTTTGATACCCCTGTAATTTTAATAAAGTTATTCGAAATGCCATTCTAAATAAATTTTTTAAATGATATTTTGTTTAAAAATAAAAAATAAAGGTAGTTTACTCTTGTAAAAAATCATGCTTTTTTAAGTTTTGCGAACCCTGTATACAAAATCAACATTTTCTCTTCGTGAATCCCATTTTTTTACAAGCACAAATTTTTATGAAAAATGTTTTCGAAAAATTAAATTTTTGGTTCACTTGTCCTCTTGTTAACCCCATCCGTGGACAGTCTGTATGTATATATTTTGTTATTTTATAAATTGAAAAATTATGAACTAAATCTGCACCTCTTAAAAGCAGCGGTGGAAAACGGGGCGCAAGGCCTTCACTAAAGTTTTATTGAACAGGTAAATGGGGCGCAGGGATCTTGGGGTCGATAAAATCGTAAAGGTAAACGGGGCGCAAATGTTTTCTTTAAAGTAAAGGTATCGAAATAAAATGTTGGTCTATTTTTAAAAATTTTATTAATTACGAAACATTTATTGCATCAAAAAATATTTACATATTATACACTTGACAAATACGAAGTACATTTTACAAAATGTAGTCTTCTTATTCACTGATTAAGTGGTATACAAATTATTAGTGTCAATTATAGGAATTCGTACCTGCCCTGACCCACACCCCCTCTCGGGAAGGGCTGGCGCCCCATTTACCTATGATATAAACGTAACCTTACAGGCGTGCAGGTAAAGAGATATTTTCGCGCCCCGTTTACCTCCGTCCCTTAAAATTAGCTGCCTTAGGATTGCTCCAGCCTACTCAACCTGATAAATACCCAACTGAAGAAAAAACAGAAACAAATACCGTCAACCAAATACAAATAAATTTACTTTTTTTATAAAAATGAAGAGAAGGGTGAGTAGTAAAAACTAAAATAATTGTCTTTAATAAGACAGAATAAATACTAATTTAAACTGAAATCTGGTAAAGTTTGTATTGTAAATTATATTTAAATAAAAAAATAGGTTACAAAAAACCTATCTGGTCAAAAATTAAAAATAAAAACTTCTTTACTTTTTGTCATGTTTTCAGTAGGACAAACATGAATTCGGTATTAAACTATTTTAAGCAGAATACAAATATTTATACTTACAGATGCAGCTTGAAAATTTTGAACCACTTGCACATCGGGACATGCTCCGGGCGTAACACGTTGACTGTAAGCAATTCCAAAAGGGCCAACAATAAAATTAAATATTTCATCATTTTGTTAAAAATATTTTTAAATTTTAGTAATAATTGTTAGACCAATACCTTCTAATCTACAACTGACTACTATTAAGCGTTTGTCTACTTATATACTTACCTACCATTGCGGCATTATTCGTTATCATCACACGCCATCTAGGCATACGCAGCTATTGTAAATCAGCTAAAGTGGTAAATACTTGACATTTTTCCAAAAACATTTGAAATTAATGTAAATATAAATAAACACTTATGTAATGTTTACGGCAAAACCAATTTTTAATAGGAAAGATTATTTGAATTTTCTTCCGAGTACAATACAGGATGTGTTAAAATATACTATAAATATTTTAAGGGTGTATTTTTGAGGTCAAAATAAAGCTGTGCCCTGAGATGCACCTCCTTAAGCTCAATGCTTGTAAACTGCGTAAAAAATATATAGAATGTTCTTTTAAAAAGTTACCAGTCAGTTATCTGCAAGAAGTGAAAGATTTGAGGAAATCCGTCAAGATATTTATTGAGGAAGTATTTTTACAAAAAAATGAACGTGCCCTGGAGTTTATCGGATACCGTGTACATGTGGCAGTGTGTATATCGGAACGACCAAGGGATCGGTCAACACAACAATTAAAGAACATAATACTAACTGCCGGCTGGGAACATAGATAACCTACATTTAGATCCGTAGTGGCAAGAAGCATTTACGGATTTACGACCTCGCGCAGTGGGTGGACGAACATGCGCACTTAAAAGCCGTAGCAAAATACAAACACCGGCACCCCGTACCCTTCGTCCGCGGTTTTACCGTAACCCTCATTAGCTACCGTACTTCGAACAGAAAACCAGGACGCCGCGCCGTCAACAAATTCTTTTCAATAATGCGGATAGTTTGTTTGGGGCCGAGTGAGTTTACCCTCAACTGGTTTGAGCACAAACCGGTTTTTTCGCCCATGAAATGTAACTTTTGTTTCGCGCAGATTATAACATTGGCAATCCATCGAGATCAGTGCCTGGGACAAACTGAAAAATCAGCTGTAGCGGAGCACACTTTTTCAGGCACAGAGCACGAGGAAGTAAGCAAAAATTAAACAAGATCGGTATATCTTAGTTCGGGATGTCATGCCAACCGGCTTTAAAACTAAAGAAAAACAAACACGACTTATGTTTGCAGGTAGGCTGATTTGTCTTAATAAGTAGAAAATTTCCAATTGTGACTAATCAGTCCATAACTCGTAAAATGCTTCAAGAGGGTTGTACATGAATTGTTGTGAGCGTCAGCTAAGGTGCCGACGGTGGAATTATGCAGGGTGTTCCAAAGAAAAGATTAATTAATATTAATCTTTTAATCAAATTAACTTGTGTATTAGTCTAGTTTTGGATTATAGAACTAAAAATAACTATAATTACCTATAAGGTTTTTAGAATATTTAGGATTTTTGAAAAATTAGTAACAAAAATAAAATTTTAATATATTTTACCTTAGAGGAAAGTGACAAAATATGAAATACCATTTTGTTTTTTACACATAATTTGCATAAACATTATAAATAAAAAACTTTTTGTAATAATTATTAACATTTCACGTCATATATTTGTCCTTTATTTTGTAAACATTTTAAGTAACATTGATCAATTTTAATAAAGATTTTTCGAAAAAACTAAAAAATGATAAAGGTAGCCAAATATGGAATACGTACCCAAATATGTAATACTATAAACACCATTAAAAGTTAAACTTATTTAACAAGAAACTCTTTGGAAACCTTGGTATAACATAGAATGCAACAAAAATAATTTAAAAAATTACAGATCCAGGCGTCAGACTCTGGATCCAGGCAGCGCAGTTATTGTGCACAGAGCCCACACCAACGCTGTGAATGTCTTAAGCGAGGTTGACAAGGGACTTAACTATGAGGGGGAAAGAAAATACCTTCGCGGACAGCAGTTTTCACCATCTAGAAACACTAGGGATAAAAGAACGAACAAAGTTGGCAGCTCGGGGCCTGTCCAGTTGGACCGTATAGGGCTGCATACGTGTGGCACCACGAGTTTTTCTGTTGGAAACCACCAATTTCTCAGAGCAGAAGCCATAGAAGTACCTGTAAAAAAGCGATAAATCCCCCACAGGCCGACGATGGGCGAGAGAAAGAAGGCGCACTGTAAGTAATGTTCATTTATGAGACGAACAGCCCTTTTTGACTTGATTCTTTTCTTGCTCTATCAGTAGCTTTTTAAATGATCAGAGAACCCAAATATGGAATAGTCCATATTTGGGTACTATGATCTGTCCATATTTGGATTTTCCGACGACTTTAAACTAATCTTTATATTTTTTTGTATAAGAAAGTAATAAAATCAAATGCCGTTAAAACCTACAACAGAATATCTAAAATATCTCTAAAAGTTATAAAAATAGTATTTTGTGAAGTTTTTGTACAAAAAATACGTATTTTTAAAATACCTTAAAAAGTTAGGAGAAAGCGATAAAACAAAACGTTACTACAGCGACGAAAAGGCTTGCACTACTGGCATGTTACCTCTTCTACTCGCGAATGAGCATTAAAAAAATAACTAATCCTTTAATTGCGTGTGTGAGTTTCCGTTCAAGAGAAATGCCGGTATTCCATATTAGGGACCCTATTCCATATTTGGTCACTTTCCTCTACTTAAGCTAGAATTTGTATATATATATATATATGTTAGATTGCTAGAATGTACCATCACCTATATTTTTTATTAAACATTATACAGGGTGTCCAAAAATTAATATAACAATAAATATTAGTTACTGGACACCCTGTATAATTTAAAAATCAAGCGTAAGTAAAGTAGGATTTATTAGAATTTTGCTTGTTTTGATTTCTTCAAAAATTTTAAATATCTTAAAAACCTTCAGTTTTAGTATAGGGGTCGTTGTTAAAACTAACATTATTTTTACCCCTATAATCCAAAAATAAACTTATATACAGGGTGTTTTATTATAAAAAAACACAACTGTAATATCGGTCTTTTTGCAGCAGCCTGTACAATTCCACCAACGGAGGCACAGCTGACGCTCACAACAATTCATGTACAACACTCCTGAAGCATTATACGAGTTATCTGCCGTCCAATGGAAAAACACCGTATATGCATTTTTATAATTTTAAGAAAATCGCGTTTAAAGATTTGCCCTATAAAATTCCTTGCCATTTACATATCAGATATAAATTTAAGGGGGAGGGAGGGGTAAGCATTTGTAAATCAAATTATTTTTTTCGTCTTATCTTATTTTTAAACATTTAAAGAATATATTCTCAAAATTTTAAGTCGATCTGAGCAAAACTCTTGAAGTTATTCTTTAGTTTAGAACCCCGTTTTTAACCATACGTTAAAAATGGTAAAATTTCTTTATTTTTTAAAGCAGTTTTTTTATAAAAATATCGACTTTTTTGCAACAATAGAAAAATTTAGGCTAACAGAATACGAAAATTTGAAAACTAATTTTTGAAAAAATGTCACATACGGTGTTTTTCTGTTGAACGGCAGTTATGGACTAAAATGAAATAACTGACAAAATTGTGCATCCGGCTTACGATCTATACACTTTTATTTTAATTTACAACGAATATTGTAAAATATTTAAATAAACAAAAACACATTTTTGTATTTTTTTAACACATCATCAATACACTATCTAAAAATAAGATAGTTGTTAGATTTATGGTTTTTTATAAATAAAAATAATTTGATGCTTTTTTAATCATCAAAAAACAAATAGCGGCATATACTTAGACTGTCTCGTTTGATAAAAGAAAGTTTTGTTCAAGTGTTTTTAATACTTAACAGAGCCTAATTTTTAATTATTATCTATAGTGAACGTTATGAAATGCTTATTTTCTAAACACAATACAATTATTTTAAAACCTTTAGTCAAGAGGTTACAGAAAATAATCAAGCAAAAATAGTTTATACTTAACATGAAGTACTGAATTAAAGTATCAGCTTTTTAATTATGAAAATTTATAATCAGTTAAATCTTAAAATATATACTAATACCCATTTTAATTTTTATTTTTTTAATTAAATATTTTCTTTATAAATATTACGTAAAAACTGTTAACATCAAAAACAGCACATTTGTATCTTATTATATTTCTTGTATGTTAAAAACAACCTCAAACTTAATTAAATTGCCTAAAATAATAAAATAACTTAACATAACAACACGGAGCATACATATATATAATCGCTAAATTGTGGCCTGATATTATCCACCTTTATTCTCTAACAAAAAGTGCAAAAAAGTTTAAAATACGATGGGTAGTGTGCCTTAAAATATGCCATATATGTTTAGTTTCAAAAATGTTTTTATTGGGAAATGCTGATGTGGTTCTGATGGCCTTAATCTTAAGCTAGCAGAACCACAAAGTTAAAAAAATAATTATAATTATTGCTAAAATAAGTGATATTGAACATTAAAACTATGTTCACCTAGAGCCTAAAAATGTCCTAAAATAATAACATACTTTAACCAAAAAACACGAAGTATATTTTTGCTAGGATAAGGAAATATTAAAATATTTTACAATCTAATGGTAGGTACACGATGAGCCTGAATATACGGGGTCATCCAAATTAAGTGTTCGTCATTGGTAACGTTATTATTTGAAATACGAAGTAGTTTAAATTAACAAACTACTAGCATTTTTACGCTCTTTAAGACAAAAAATACAAAAAAAATGACAAACGGGTTTTTGAGTTATACAGCAAAATAACCTTTTTTTTAAATAGAAGAAATTGTGTATTTCGTATTTGATATTCGGCAGAATACTTTTTAGGTTATTACTACCGGGATTCTGTATTCGAATACTTTTTAAATTTTCCATAATCCAAAAATAAACTTATATACAGGGTGTTTTATTATAAAAAAACACACAACTGTAATATCGGTCTTTTTTGCAGCAGCCTGTACAATTCCACCAACGGAGGCACAGCTGACGCTCACAACAATTCATGTACAACACTCCTGAAGCATTATACGAGTTATCTGCCGTCCAATGGAAAAACACCGTATATGCATTTTTATAATTTTAAGAAAATCGCGTTTAAAGATTTGCCCTATAAAATTCCTTGCCATTTACATATCAGATATAAATTTAAGGGGAAGGGAGGGGTAAGCATTTGTAAATCAAATACATATAAATAATATGTAAAACAAATACTTTTTAAATTTTCGACGAATACTTTTTTAGAGTATTTGAATATCGGCATGCCGGGTATTCGAATACCGGAACGTGTAAGCAGTATTCAAATACCAAAATTGTCACGAGTTGAATATCAAAAGGGAACAAAAAGTAGGGAAGGATGAGGTGAGGAGCTTCTTTTTATTTTTGCTCGTCATTTGAATACCGATTCCGGGTATTCGTGAATACCGAGTATTCAAATACTTTTTTTCCGGTAATCGTATTCATATTCGAATACCGATTTTCAGTATTCGACCCAACTCTGATTATATCATTCGTTTATTATGAGGGTATTGTAGCTATGGCTAATTTGCTGTTTTTAAAGGCATTTTTTGGTTGAACTTAACCACTTAAGTGCAGATATCTTCAAAGCGGTTGCTCAGAGTCATTCTTACAAGGTATATCTTATTCGTGTAGAAAGCATGGGTGAATTTACTGGTTTACTTAGGTAGTACATACAGAGTAGCACAAAAAGTTGGGACGTTTTGGAGGAAATTTAAATAGTGTATTCAGTCCTCTCTAGTTCTGGGGATGCCTGACCGGCTTACCCAAAACTTTGACTACTTACCTAAAGGGGCGTCTATAAATTACGTAAGGTGTTTTTTCAAAATTTTGGATCCCCTCACCCCATTGTGAGATTTTCTTCTAACCCCTCCTCCTATCCCTAATATCACGTGAGATTTATGGGAATGCAAAAAGTCGCCAATTCTTAAACCAAAGTAGATCTTGTCACCAAAAAAATTTTAAAGAGCAAAGAAAACAGTCCTTCATCCAAAAAGTAACACAGCATCACATTTCCCTGGGGGACCTGCCCCAAAATTCGTATTTTTTTCCCTGACTTCCACAGACCCCTCCCCCGACTTGAGATTTGGTAAGATTTTCCTCGACCCCTCCACCCTCCCTAAATGTCTCACGTAATTTATGGACGCCCCCTAACTTCACTTAAAACTTCAACTTTTACTACATAATTCTTATGATTTTTCGTATTCTTTCTAATCTTCCTTATAAGGTCAAGTTCTGTATATATACAAAGTTAAACTAGGTATTTTGTTAATTAAACAAGCACTGTTGACCCTGAACGTTTATTTTAAGACCTAGAAACCGTTATTGTTTCTTAAAAAAACTATGTAGGTTAGAAAAATGATTTGTTTTAATTTTGGACGTGTTTTCTTTAATACCGATATAATTAAATAAATATTGAAATTATTAAAACTTACATACCTTCCCTGTACAGGGTGTTCAAACTTTAGTGTTGGCCTTATTTATTTCAGGAAATTTTGTTTTTTTTTATTATTTTAAGTAAAAGCATTAACCTATTTACATGGTAAATAAACTACAAGAACTCTGGGCACGTTTTTTTCAGTTTTTGGAATTGTTATTGACTTTGTTTGGATTCAGGTTTGTTTATTGTATATTAGTAATTTGCATTTATTATTTGCTGTTTGTAAGTAGTTTTGCCTACATATGTTTTTAATTTGCACTTCTGGTTAATTATCTGTCAATCAACTTAGGCTGTAAGTTTAAAAAGAAAAACATAACTTTAATTCTCTTTTAATTTATTTCCTGCTTTGTTTGATGTATGTTTATTACCTAAATAATCTTTATCTTTCTTAACGTTAACAACTTTATTTTTCTAAAAATTCCAGTTCAACTCACATTCTGGTTTACCATTTACAATAAATAAATAAAAATTAATTTTAAAATAGACTACTGTATATTACAGTGAATCATGTTCTTATACCATCACAATAACAATTTTATTTATGCCACCTATTATTTCTAGCTAACTTCCATAGTTCTTTTTCATTAAGCACCATAAGGTTGACAATGCCAATACAAATACACAAAAATTTAGAAAAAAAGGCAGTAAATAATATGTCTGATGCACTCTACAAAAAAAACCTACAGATAAAATCCTTACGAAAATTAATCAACAAAGTGTTTTTGTTGTTTAAGCATAACTCATAGTTATAATGCTCAGCTTGTTCAAAATACCTGAGGGCTAAACAGACACTATAATAATTCTTATTCCGTTGGCCTCTTATTATATTCTTCTTCAAATCGACGCATTTCCTCAAGATAAATCTTTTTCTGTACAAAATTCCTAACAGCTGCCACTTGGTTCTGCCAATTATAGCAATACCACTCGTCAAAATGTTGAATAGTGTCAAAACACAAACCTGTTTGCCATAAATTATTACTACAGTGTTGGTAATAATGGTCATAAAGATCCTGATAATATAAACTGTCATTAGCAATTGCAACCTGTGTAGTGGGTGGATTAAATGTTTCCATTTTTCTAGAACTAGCTGTCGACATTGAGTGTTGAGACGTGGATGGTTTACTTTCTAAATTTATTTGTTTATCCTCATTTTGATCTGAACTTGTAACAGGTATCCATTTCATAAAACTGTAATCATTAGGATCCTGAGTGGTTTCATGTGAAATTTCTTCAGCATAATTTACCTGTACTTCCGTTTCCATTTCAAAATCATAGTCTTCATCATATTCTTCATTTTCATAGTAATTATCTTCCCTATAATCATCATAGGTTTCTTCTTCAAATTCATCACAGTCTTGATCTTTTTCTTTCTCTAAAACATAGTTGTCATCAAGTTTTCCTTTTTCTTCTTCTGGTATGTGTTCCTGCCATTTACCACTATTCATTACTTGAGATTTATAAGCCAGCAAAAAATATTTTCCACAACGTCATCATAATTTTCGACTTGTCTATTAACTTTTGTGTCAGAGCTGTTATTTTTATTTATATTTACTTTATTTTTTTTAAGAATATCCTCAGCTTCTAACTTTTCTTTAGTTTTCAACATGCCTAAGTATTCTGTTAAATAATCACTATCATCTCCACACGTTTGTACATCACTTAGCGATTTTGCTACGCTAAACAAAGCTTTGTTTCTACAAACAGTTTCTTCTTGAAACCATTCTTTCTTTATAGTTTCGTCACTTTGACTGTCAATTGAATTTAGGGATCTTTTTCTCTTTTTCTCATCTGGTTTTTCTTCAGTGCATTCAAAAATGTATTTTCCTTAGTCAGCTGTTGCAAAATGTAAATCGGATCAGCAGTTTCAATACTATTCGCCTTTAAATCTTTATCTATGTTACTTACTTTAGGAGGTGATGGTAGCAGTTCATTATAAAGGTCATTTATTTGAGTGTTTATTGTTGTATTATCCACATTAGTATTCAACTCAAATGTTCCTGAAGCAAATTGTCCTAAAATGGAGGAAACATCATCAACATCTGCTAACTTTTCCTCCACTACTTTTCTAACAGTTTCTTCATCCCTAGATAGAACTACTTTTTCACTAATATTCTGAGAGTCTTTCTTTTTTTTACTCTTGTCAGTGTTCTTTTTCATACCAATAATTTCATTTTTACATTTATCAGTAAACTCTTTGATATTATCTGGTAAAGTTGCAAACAACAAATTTTCTGAGGAAATTTTAGATTTTTCCAAACTCAATGAGTCATCTAAAATTGGCATTGAAAGGTTTTGACCTCCTATGACCCCGAGGATATTTTGGAGTAGATTTGTTTCTTGTCCAACCAATGCTAAATTAATACAATTGCCGGTTGATCCATAACGTCCTGCTCTACCCATTCGATGCAGATATGTCATTGCATCAGCAGGTATATCATAGTTAATAACCAAATCGACATTAAAAGCATCTATGCCACGTGCCGTTAAATCTGTAGAAATTAAAATGCGGCATTTAAAATTTTTAAGGCTTGACAATGAATTTAGTCTTTGTGATTGATTTTGTGCAGCTGAAATAAAGGTGCAGCTCCACTGATTGCGATTCAAGAAATTACTAATACTTTCAGCTCTTGTTTGGTAATTTGAAAATATAAGACACTGGGTAAATGAAACAGTGGACAAAATTTTTAACAATTCATCATTTTTTACCTTGGTTTGTTGTACAACATTTGGAGATGACTTGAGTATTCTAACAAATTGTTTGAGCCCTAGTAGTAGCGGTGTTTCATATTCAACACTGACCAATGTCGGACTTAACATATAATCATTTAAAAAACTTTCTAGCTCATTTGGATAGGTAGCACTGGACATTATAACCTGTTTTTTATTTGATAAACTATTGAAAATCTCGGTAATATCATTTCGAAAACTGTTTTCCATAAGTTTATCAGCTTCGTCTAATACAAAAAGTCTTACGGAGTTTATAGCTAAGCAACCTTCTTTAATTAACTGTTTTACTCGACCCGGAGTTCCTACCGCTATGTGGCATGATGTGCATTTAATTTTGTCTGATTTAAGGGGAAGTCCTCCTATGAAGGTTTGAACACTTAGTCCTAAAAAAAATTAAAAAATTATAAGGTGTTGCCCTTAACGTAGTAGACAATAATTTAGTAGTAAAAAGAATTTCAGACTTCCGTTGTCTTCATTAATTTATTCACACAACGTTTCGCGCAGTGCTATCTCTGTCCACTCTCGAGTGTAATAAATGAATAAAGACATTGGAAGCCTGAAGTTCTTCTTTTCACACTTGTGTAAACTAAACTAGTTTACACTTAAGAATGGACAGAGATAGTACTGCCCGAAAAGTTGTGTGAATAAATTAGTAAAGACAATGGAAGTCCGAAATTCTTCTTTTACCAGTTGCCCTTCTTCGCGTCCACGACCACGAATCGTCTAAGGTTGGAGCTATGTCATAACCCTTTCCAGTATATGCAATTAACTATCGTTTTTGTATTTACTACTAAAAAGCCAATAAAAATGGATTCCCAACATACAAACCCTACTTCACATCCTCATTTCTAATAACCCTTCAAGAATTTCTCAACCTTCCTAAGGGGAAGGAGTAATTACCCCTTTACCCCACCTTATCAACACCAGTGGGTCCTTTAAATTGAATAAAACACCTGGACAAAAAAATATATTAAATTGTTTTAAAAAGTTAGTAGCCCTAGTTATCATAATAAAAAATGTATTTCATTGGTTTAAAAAGTCAGTACCTATAGTTACCTACTATACTTTGGCCACTATAAATTGATAATGAATACCTAGTAAGTAACTCCGGTTACTGTAGTTTTAAACCAATAAAACACATTTTTTAGTGCGGTTACTCGGGTAACTGACTATTTAAACCAATGAAATACATTTTCTGTTCAGTTGTTTTTCTCAATTTATAGTGAACAGGGTATAGGTGCCCTAGTATAGTCATAATGTAGTATAGGCTCTTTAAAAATAATGCTTTTCCAGTTGAAAACATTTGCCTTAATAAATTAAGATACCTAAGTAAAGTGACATTTGCATATTGTTGAAAATTAAACATTTTCAATAACTTCTTGAATATACATATTGGCTAATAGAAATCTAGTAATAGAATTTCTGTGTTACAAAGAGAGATTATTTAGAAATATGTGAGTGGAAAAGAAACGAGCATTAACCAGTGTTGCCACCTAGTTTTTTGGGCGTGTCGAAAGGTATGCTCCACAATTAAATATTTTTGGAGGGTATGCCAGCGCGCAATTGTTTTGAAGGGGTAAATCAGCTAACCCACTGAATTGCTTCGACTAGGTCGGATGATATAAAGATAGTGTGATTATTGAGGTCTCTAGAGGCGTCGACAGAATTTTTTTTTTCTGTCAGGTTATTTTCTTTCCTATATTTTTATTGTAAAACCTGTTTGATTCTATTTACCTTGCCCAGTTTATTTATTTATTTACTTGTATGTTTGTTTGGGTCAAATTTAGAAATTGGAATTTTAGTCCCCTTCCTGACGATATATTGATCTGATATTTGGTACACACTCTTAATCTTGATGATAATACAATATAATAAATTCTTTATAATTGTAAATCCAAGATGGCCGCCGATAAAAATCCCTAATAAACGGCTGGATTAGTAAAATAGAACTTCATTCTGGAAAAATTAAAATAGTTTTGACAGTGTAGGTTTATTTACTTATTTAACCAAAGAACTCCTTCAACTTAGAATCGGGATACCAGCATGGGTCTTCCACCCAATGGATAGTAAATTTAGATTGCAACAAATTGTCAGGAAATAAACCATGTAATAGTAAGGCAATAAAAACTTCTCGTGTCTTTTACGTACGTGGAATCCGCTCACGCTATTTTTGTTTACTTTTCAATTTTCGATGATATAACCTCGCTTTAAACATCAAAATCAAATCAAAGTGATCAAACTCCAACAAAACTCCTATGCGAGATCTACTGGCCAACATAGAACTACTTTTGACAACTTTGACGTTAAATAGCGTTGCGGAAGTATGCCACTAACGTTCCTTAAATAACTTACTCCGATAACGCTAATACCGTAAAAACTGTCATAATTCTCAAATAGCGTTACGGTATATGAAATGTGGTCAGCACGAGAACTTTTTATTATATAAACTCAATAGAATGAGAAATATCAAGTAAAAAACTAGAAAATAAATTATATAGTGTGTCCCAGGAAGGTGTTACAAGAGGACAAATGGACTTTTTTTTTAATTTTAAACGTCATTTCAAAATTCAAAACTAATAAATAATACAAAATTTGTAATATACAGGGTGAGTTATAACTAAAAACATGAAAAATGATCACGAGTAAAGTAGCTTGATTTTAAAAAATAGGACAGAATTGTATAGGTAAATGTTGTTAACAATTAAATTTCATGTCAAAATATAAAGTTAAAGAATTTAAGTAAAAAAAAAGTTAATTTTTACCATTATGCATTAACAGTTTTTATAATACTTGGGTTAAGGCAGCGAATTTTAAATAAATATTTAAAGTTATTAAATTTTCTTTAAAACTTCTTCTTGCCCTTTATTTAAATTTTGACATAAAGTTGAATTCCCTACAACATTACCTTATACAATTATGTTCTATTTTAATAAATAAAAGTAGTTAGGTCCTGGGCATTTTTCATATTTTTAGTTATAATTCGCCCTGTACAGTACCAATTGGGGAAAAATTTTGTATTTATTACTTTTGGACCGTGCGACCAGTTTTACCAAAATTTTATTTTAAAATTTAAAAACTTTTGGTCCATTTTTCCTCTTTAACACCTATCCTGGGACACACATATATTTTTTATGATAAATGGTTTTATTACAATAAAAATGATGAAGCTAACCAGCTACCAGGTCGCAGCAATCTTCTTATCAATTTGGGGTATTTGATCTGCCGAATAATAACATCGTTGGGCACGTGAAATTTTTATCATAATACCTATTTACTCTGGATATGGTACGACCAACGATTTTATATTTGTCTGATCAATATCCCAGGTTGATAAGAAGATTGGTGCGATCTGGTTATTAGACTTACCAAATTGTTTTTTTGCTTTTACTACATAACCTACATATTTTTTTTTTGTAATAGAACTGCTTAACCTATAAGTTTTTAATATTATAATTTATTATGCAGTATTTTATACCTATGCCATATTCAATTTAAAGCTCGTCCTTTATAGTTAAAAGCCTTTCTTCATCCACCTAAAACGAAATAATAGTCGTAGGCTTTGGGGATATCGCGGCCGAGAAAACCATGCCAATGTGGGCGTGTTATTGTTTTGGAGGGTTAAGTCGTCGGTAAACGCTTTCTTTCTCGCCTACTGCTTAGTCGGGCAGCTGGCCACCGTTGTCAAGATAAAATTGAATAAAAATTTAAGATTTAAAAATGAACTATTGTTTAATTTTAAAATTTTAATTCACTTTATCTTGGAAACTAATACGTTTCAGCATCAGCCATTTTCTTTTTACCACCTATTTTTTTTTATTTGTTTTTTTGTCTTAAGCACCATCTCAAATTCATCATTACTAAAAACAAACATACAACCTTTAGTATTTCAAATTAACAACATACCATCCTAACCTAAAATGGCATTTTAAATTTTTAATTCTAGAAATATTAACAAAATCAAGTTAAATCATAAACTAAAAGGTCCCTTAACAGTTTGAATAATTATACTAAATATTTTACATATTGCAGTAAGTATTATCATGGGTTGCATACTTCTCAAAAAGTTTTTAAATCTGTATTCTCGTTTCGTCGAGGCTAGTAGCCGTAATCTTAAAATTGCGTGGTGTTTTTAATGCTTGTTGACTTGGTTTGCCTTACGACGTTATGTGTGTGAGAAAAAACATAGATGGCCTTATAGTTTTTCGATATTGAAGTATTCCAAGTTACCTGCTATATCCCAAATATGCTGCAGTTCCTCTAATAGTTATTTGGAATTTGTTTTTATTTTTCAAGAATATTACCTTTTATTTTTACCCGGAAGGCATGTAAAATTTGGATAGTAAAACATCAGAGTTTTCTTTTCAGTTACTTTAATAATAATAATAATAATAATGCATTTATTGTCATGGGTTCCAATAGATGAATTTAAGAGTGACATTAAAAGATACCAATGACAAGCTAAGTCATTTAATCCCTTTACATAATAAAAATAAAAAACTTTAAGCAAATACTAGAATCCCATTTGCAGTATGATTTCGTAGTGACAAAGCGTTTGCAAACCGCAGAACCGCGAAAGGTGCGCGACGCAGCAAAACATAAAGACTCCACCCACCCCCTACTTCAGGTCTTGGCTTTTGATAAGAGGTGGGATTTTTTGCCTCATCTGGAATTGTCTGTCCTACTCTGATATACAATAAATTGTCTTTCTACACTCGTTAATAAAAATGTAGACCCAAGGTTTCCAAATGGCGCATTGACTTACCTCTCGAAACAATGTGGCAACACTGGTGTATGCCTTATTTCTTGTCCACCTACATACTTTCAATATTGTATCTCTTATGTTACACAGAAATCCTATTCCTAGAGAAAGTTTGGCGAATCTGTATGTATAAAATATCCAAAAAGTATAAATAAATTATATACAATTCTTTTATATGAAAAAAAATCATGAAAATTATTTAAAAAAATTGTTTTAAACCTATTTCCCCCTTTAAAAAAATATAACAGATTTCTTTAATTTCTTAAGTGCATGGCAATAAAGAGTGTTATTTGAAAATGGAAATTTGCTACATAAAAGGTTACAGGAGAAAAAGATATGGTCACAAAGCTATAGGTTATTAACAATATTAACAAACATTTGTGAAAAAGCAATCTAGCCTTACTGCCACTATTATTTTGTGAATAATGTATACCTTTGTTATCTTATTTTTTATTTTTACTTCTATAAAGCAAATTTGTACAGTCAAATAACTGTTACATGCCATGCAGTCAAATTTTGAGAGAGCAACAAATCCATTATTTCTTTGTGGTGTGCAGTCCATGAAACAGTGTCAGAGCCGCCGTTTGATAAATAGGCGCAGGACTGGGGCTAGGTGGGCCTTTTTTTGGTGTTCAAGTACAAGGGAACTTGCTTTGGGACTTTTTGTCTCCATTATTGTTACTAAAAAAGGAGAGGATTTTTTCTTGGTCTTCAACTACAAAACATTTTTTACAACATACATACAACTCCATCGCCTTTGGGCTCAGACAGAGTTCATCCATTGTTGTTTCCATAAAACAAAAATACAAAACATCATCTTTAAAAAAGTAATTTTTTAAAAGAAAATAATTAATATTGAATTACATTAGAAATAGTTAAGTTTAAAATAACTGCTTTATTACCTACACCTAATAAATATCTGGTAGCGTAATTATTTGACAAATTGACTACTAATTTTGTTTAGTTAACAGATTTTTGATGTAAAAAATTTAAAAAAAATGGGTTGTTATGGCTGTGAAAAGTTTCATTAAGTACTGTCTTGAGAAATAGTTCACCTCGGTGCTACGTGCCTTGGTTTCTCTTAACAGTGATGAAACACTTTCCACCTTGGATAGTTCCCTAATTTCACATAAATAAGATATAAAAATTATGGTGTTAGAAACGTATTCAGCCTATTTGTAGAATATTTTACAAAATAGATATTTTATAGTCCATATTTCTTTGCCTGAATGAATGAAAAACTAATAATTACCAACCTTCAAGGAATTGCCCTATATTCGTTAAAACATCTTCTATTTGTACCGCTATCTCACGGGTAGGTACTAAAATTAATACTTGTGGAATTTGTTGCTCTAGTTTTATTGTCTCCAGGGCAATAAGACCAAAAACCAATGTTTTCCCAGTTCCTGATTTGGATTTTACAATTAAATCTAAAAGTAGATAATTATATCTGAAATATGTAAAAAAAAACAAATGTTAAAAATAGTTACCAAATCCACATCTTCCCACGGGCAGTGCTTTAATCTGAATAGGTGATGGTTTTTGAAAACCAGAAGCTGATAAACCTCTTAGAACGTTTTCGGGTAAAAGCAGTGATTCAAATAAAACATTTTCCGACAAAATTACATCCTTGGTACGTATTTTAGAATCTAAAGAATGGGCTATCATATTAGTTTCAGTCATTTTAATCCTAATTTACTTTTTTAAAAAGCCCTTTTCTTTACAATATTTATTGAGGTTCTGTTCGCAAAGGTTGTGTTTACAAATTTAAAATTTCTTCTGTAGTTCAATTTTCCTGCACATCGCTATGATTGCCTTAAAGCCTATACCTACTAGAAGCAGCTTTGCCGATGTACCGTGCGAGCAGTTCGCGTGAGAAAGTAAGGCACTAGCAGCATTTTTTTCATCTCGCTTTGCGTGCATTTGATCGTAAAGGTGCATTTGATTAGAGCGAACACAAGCGAATGAACGAATTTGCTTGTATTTAAACGGCGAACCAAACGAATTCGTTTGAGTTTGCACATGTTTCAACGCGTGTTGTATACAGATTGTCTTTGTATAGGTGTGCATTTAAATAACAGCGAACAAAAGTGAACAATCAAATTCGCATGTGTTTGCTCTAATTTAAATGCACCTGAGATAGAAGTGCTACTTCGACAAACCAGCACAGAAGAACACTTGCTTTTGCTTTCTTATTTACTCGCACGTCGCACATAATTCTTTAATTCTGTAACATACTTGTTTAGCTTTTAATGCCCATTTCGACCAACTGTTTTAGGGGATCCTCCTACCTAGCGCTGGCAATCTCCTAAAATAGTTGGTGAAAATGGGCATAAGCTACGTATTTACATTTTACAAGCTTAAATAAACGTATCAAAAATATGTGCCAATGGGCAAGTTACTTATGCCTAGTCCTCATGTATGGTAAAATATTGCGGAACCTCGGAAGTCCGAAATCACGTGACTACAATATCGATTTTTTTTTAGTTTTGGATATCATGTTGAAAGTGACACATCCATGACAGTTCCGGAAAAAAGTTAAATATTTTTAACTTTTTAACAGAAGCTGCCGATTTTCTTGTTAACTTTAGTGCTCATTATTTTTTTTATTATTAATATTAGTTAGCCTAATTTACATTTATTATCTAAATTTATGTTTTTGTCTCTATAAACAGACGAATTTTTTAAAATTGCGCCAATCGGCAGCTTCGGATTTACGCAATTACGCAATTTTTGTTCACATGAGGACTAGGCGGAGTATTCGTTGGACTAGGCATAAGCAAGGTTTGTTTATATTTATAAGGTTGCGACACATCCTTAACTTTTGGGCGGTTCGAGGTCGGGGACGCAAGGAAAGGCACTCCACGGAGAAAAGTTGGCAAGACTGGGTAAAATCAAAGCCGATGATCAATCCAGTGGCATCTAGAATTTGCGCATTTCATTTTGCATTTTTGGAAGTGATATTTGTTCAAAGATGTAATTCCAAATGTTTTTTATTTAAAGTTAAAGAATTTACAACTTAATAATAATTAAAAACTGTTGTGTAAACGGTTGTTCTACTAATACAATAAACTGTATATCTCTAGCACTGAACAACATGGCCGAAAAATGGGAGATGTGACGTCATGACACGTCAAAACAATATGGCCGAATGTCGCGACCCTGTATAGACCGACTTTGGCTATACCGTGGTTTGTGGGTTGGTAGATAGGTTTGGTATGCCATCATCCTTTCTAAAGTTGTGTGCCTTACTCTAAATGTTATATCTTTTTAAAATAAAACAGCTAGCCCGATATTAATATTTGAAAATATTTTAATTTAAATATGGCTGCTAAATAACCAATGGTAAAAAAACAATATACTGTTAGGTAGGATTTTTCTTTTATTTATACCTACCAAAAATGTACCAAACGAATTCGGATGCTATCATACACAGACGTCACGGTTGTGACGTGACATACCAATTGTTACTTACCAAAGTTGGAGTACCAAAACGGGCCGAAATCGCCTATAGTCCCGAATTTACCTTGGAGCTGAGCCCTATACAACAGGAAGAAGAAATTATACTCTAATACCTAAAACTACTTTCTTCCTTTTTTCTACCAACCAATCAAATTCAAATATTCAAATAGGAGGATTTTTGACCAATGAGAACTTTATATTTTAAATAGACAAGCCGTTTGAAAATCTGCCAACTGCCTTTCATGCTTTGTTGGCGTTGCTTTAAAGTTTTGTGTTTTTCTTGGTTTTTCTGTAGTGATCAGTGAGTGTCCAAAAAAATCGTTCATATTACGCTTGCATGTAAGAAACAGGATAAAGTATAATATTTTTGTAAGGTTGCCCTGTTCAAATAATTATGACAAGTAGACTACCAAAACCTTCAGGTTTAAGACCACCCCAATTTGGAACGTCTAAACCATTGGCAACAATAACAGAAAATTATTTAAATCGTGCTCATGAGGCACCTCCAACAGCGTCTCGATTTCTTCCAAGTTCACGTTTAAAGAGAAGATCAAAATCTGTCACTGATCTTCGCAGTATAAATGAAAGGCCCTTTGCTGACCTACATGATTTAAGACTTGCCTCTACAAATAAAAAGCCTCAGATTGGAATTAAAGCACTTCCTTCCAAACCTCCTAGTAAATCAACTTCTGCCACTAATATACTTAAAACTGGGGTAACATCTGGGAATAAGTCAACAAAAAGACCACTTGTAGCCTCAAAAAGTGATGATGGATCATCTAAACCAAAGGTGGCTAAAAAATCCCAGACTGGGATTATAAAGGAAGGTTTAACCAGTTAAATGAACGATATGCTACAGCCCAAGATGCAATAAAGGATATGAAAATAAAAATAATTGGTGAGTATACATAGCAATATAGTAGTCTCCCAGCAAACTTTATTTTATATTTTACATTTTTTGTAATTAGTTACTTAGTTGTAGATCTTTTTTACTTATGGGGTAGAATAATGTATTAAAAAGTCTTTGATTCTCCTTTAAAATGGGACCTCTTTAATGATTTTTACTAGATAGACATAATAATAATATAACAATAATAATATTTATTTCCAAAAATATTTTTTACAATAATAAATAGTTTTAAAATACAAGCACTATTTTACATTATTGTATACATAGTATAAAAAAACACCTAGATATTTAAATATATCTGTATGTGTTTTGGAATTTTTATCACAGTTATTTTCCTTCTATCTATACTATATATTTCTATCTATTTTCTTTCTATCACACCTGCTCGAGGCAAAGGAGATCAACATTAATGCTAAATTTTTTGTCAGAAACTTAAATTCTCTTTTTATGAAGAAGCCATCTAATTTTGGATACTGATGAAAAAGTACCTAAGTAATTTAATATTTTAAACACAAGTGGATTTTTCAGCATTTGAGGCTAGATCTGGGGAAATTGAAACAAACTATTCAAAAATACAGGAAGAAGCCAAAGAACTGACCATTGCAAAAGAAACACTAACTGCAAAATGTGAGGAATTATCATCCAAGAACAAAGAGCTTTTTGAAAGTAATGAGAAACTTGAAAAAGAAGTTGCAATTCTGGAAAAGAAATCAAAACGTTTGGATGAAGAATTAAGTATTTACGTGGAATCTAATAAAAAATTATTAAAGGAAAATGAATTAAATTCTACAGAAATTGCGAAGCTAAGTGGTAGGTTGTAGCAAGTTACTGATTTAAAGCTGTTTTGAAAAATACCTATCTTATTTTGTTCAATTTAGGTTGCCAAAAGCTTTAAGAAAACTGCAAGTAAATTAATTTACTAATAGTACACACTCATTATTCTAACTAGAGTCTTTAAAATAGACCTACAACACTTTACGGTGGTCAAAAACCTATTTTATAAATTAAGTTATAATATTTAAATAGATTTTTTCTTTTTATGAATATTTTATTATGAGGAATTCTCTCTGACCAATTTTTGTATGAAATAAGATTCAACACAGTGTTCATGAAGTTGGTGCCAAACTGCTATAGTAGAATCTCTCCATTCCAATAATCACAATTTTAGGATCATTAACTGCATTAACAGAGCATCATGAAATACTGACAAAGGAACATAATGATTTACGGCAAAAACATGATGAGTTAATGGAAAAATACAAATTTTATACTGAACAAAACAAGGACCTTTTAGACACTGTAAATAATGTGCAAAACGAAAATAAGCATCTTAAAGAGGTAGTAGCAACTCAAAAACTGATTTGCAGCAATATCATGTTGAGAGAAGAAGACTCCATAATGTAATTCAGGATTTAAAAGGTATCCTCAATATTTAAATTAGTGTTTAAAGTATAAAACCTTTTTTTTTTTTTTTTCATTTAAGTATTATATTAGTTAAAAATGCTAAAATTCCTAAAAATGTAATTTAATAATATACTACAATCTAGTATCAATTAATCATACTTTGGATTTTTGGACGAACCTATTAGATTAGCCATAACCTCTAGAATACAAGACATCAAAATTAGACTTGGTATAAGTAAATGATATAGAAAGATGAGAGTTCTAGCATAATTCTCACTTTTTGTTTACTTCGGATTTAACTGAAAATGAGTCCATTTTTATTTTTTTTTAATGGAACACCCTATGTATATTTTACTATCTTGGGTTTCTAAGTCAAAGTCAAAAAATGCTTTATACAAAAAGGTAACTAATAAGTATAACAAGCATTAATTAAGCAACTATTAACTAAAATTTAAATGGTGTATATAACAAAAAGAAACAATAGCCTAATTAATGAATATGTTGCAACAAATTCAGAATAAAAAGCAATGGTAATTTTCTAGTCAATTCCAAATAGTACATTAACATTTTCAAAAGTTTTTATGCCTACTTGATTTTTTGAGAGCCTTTTGTAGTATTGCATCTAGGTGGCTATGATCCTTTGTTTATGACTTTATTTTTAATCCAATTGCAAATAAATTGTATCTTTAAATATTTCAAAAAATCCTTTATTCATTCGAAAAGTGCTTATCTAAAAGGGCTGCCATTTGAAAAATTAAGCTGAATTTATAGATTGACGTTTCTGTTTCCATTTATCATTTGACATTTCAGTTTTTGATTTGGTATATGGAAACAGTAAATTATTTTATTCGTATCTTTCATATTAGTCACTAGACCTTTGTGATTGTATTTTTCATCACATCGGGTTACTAGATTAATTTGCACCCACTCATGACCACCTAGATCCAATATTAAAAATTTCAAAAACAAAAATCAAGTAGGCTTAAGAACTTTTAAAATGTCAAATTCGGACTTAGAATTGTCTCAGGAATCCAAAAGTATTAAAATATACAGGGTGTTCCATTTAAAAATCCAAATTGGAGCCATTTCCGGTCAAACCGGAAGTGACTGGAAATTAAAAATAAACATAAACTCTCCTCTGCTCATAACATTTATCTGTACCAAGTATCATTTTGATATGTTTAAGACTCTAGGAATAATGACTCGTTTAATATATTCGTTGACACCCGGTATAATATGCATGTTTTATAAAAATTTTATACCCAAAATGTATCAGGTAATCTTTATTTGCAAAGATAGGTAATCAAGCATATTTTAATTTGTTTTGATATGTTATTATGTTATTAATTTTTAATGGTATATTCTTTTAGGAAATATAAGAGTATTCTGCAGAGTAAGGCCACCAATTAATGCAGAAGAGTTGGATCGCCTACAGTGTTGCATTAATTTTATTGATGAAAATGGTCTTGAAATACGTAAATCCAGGGAAAGTGTTAGTCAGATAACTGGAAAAGTTCAAGATGTAAAATCAGAATTTATATTTGACAGGGTATTTCCACCTGAGAGTACCCAGGAAGAGGTTTGTTAAATAATGTCAATATGTTACTCTTGTAGAAATTATTTACCACTGCCTTATTAAAGGCTGCTAATCGAATAATACTAAACTGTTTTTTACTACTCAATATTAATGAGAAACAAATAATTGCATGTAATATTTAGGTTTTTATTCTTTCGTTTTTATAAAATATCTGCCTTACTTGGCACCTCTTATAAGTAAAGACCGGAATATATGCAACGGAAAAGAGAGCAAATATGCGCATATATATGCACAACATTGGCGCAAATATGCAAGAATGTTTAAAAATATGCGTAATATATGCAAATATGCAGACATTAATTATCGTCTTAATCATAAATTTTGTATTTAGAAAACAATTCATATATAATAATAATATTCTAAATTGCCTCCTGCTAGTATTTAAAAAGTTGTATTTTTTATATATATGTACATTAAAACTGCATTAAGATTTAAATACAAATTTGACATTTATTTATTTTACATAATAAAAATAACAATATTTTAAGAAATACAGTAACCATACATCCTTATCTTATAAATTAAATAGGCAATTTCACAAACTAGCATTATTAAAGCAATTGACAATAATTTGTTTTTCAAAATTTTCAATTAAAATATTATGCTTTCTATCTGTAAATAAATGTTTATAAATCGAAAAACTTCTTTCAACATCAACAGAAGTTATGGGTGCATTTTTAAACTTGTTTATGTTGGAAGGCGATAGTTCAAGATCTGGTACAGGATCACCTTTGATGAACTTTCGCAACTTTTTCCAAAATAGAAAATCCTGAGTTTTTGTTTAAAACATATTGCAATTTATTTCCTATAGATATGCCTACGTGTCCCTTTAACCATACGAAAAGATTCCTTTACATGATTAATCAAATCGACTGATTCACAAAGTGTCAAATTTTGTGTTTCAAGTTTTTTTATGTCCTCAACAATAAATTTAAAACTTAAGCTTATGTATGCTAGATTTTGAGGTAAATTAGGTAATTGAACAAGACGTTTACATTCCTCCAGAGCAGCTGATGTCGAAGTGGAATCAGTTAGTTCTGTAATTAAACTTTTATTCCTTCAAAATGCTCCGCATAAAAAAATGCTGCTTCTAACCAAGTGCCCCATCTCATGACAACAGGTAAAGGGGGCAGTGGAATATTACCGAGACGTTCTTTGTAAAATTGAATTCGTAATGGCGATTTTATAAAAACTTTTGACATTATTTATGAATTCATTAACATGTGGAAAATTTCGTCTTATTTCTTCCGCGACAAGGTTAAGGCCATGAGCTAGACATGTTACATGAATTAAATTGCTGTAGAATATCTTTAAGTTCTGTGCTGCCTTTACCATATAGCTTGCATTGTCGCTTAACATTAATAAAACTTTATCGCATGGTATACTTTCTGGTAGAAAAAACGGGACAACTCATCTTGAACAAAACGTGTTATGGTTAAATTGTTGGTTTTCTCCAATTGCTTTGACGCAATTAGGTAACATTTATTTTTTACATCTTCGTGTAACACCCCTATCATTAAATGCGCCATATAGCGCCCCCGTGAATCAGTACTTTCGTCAACTATAAAATAAATCGAGTTATCGGCAACGATTTTTCGAATTTTTCTTATGGTCTCATCGTGACAAATCTCGACATATTTTTTTCTTAAGGTACTTTCATCGGGAATGTTAAATTTACGATATTTCTGCAAGAATGAACTAAAAGTGACATTGTTCACTTTTGAAATTGGAATTCCCGTAGATAACAAGACATCGCAAAGTTCCTGGTTAAAAAGTTGCTGCGGGGTTTTTCAGTCCCTAAGCACTGCGCCATAGTCAATTGCCCTTTTGAATTGGGTCCTTTAAGAGTTTTTCACATTTTTAAGGTGAGAAGGTGTCTTTGCATGCTCTAGGATTAAAAAATTTCTATTAGAAGAAATCTGAAACAAAAAGCCACAGCTTACTCACACGTTTTTTTACCGAAAAATGCGTTGACAATGGCGTACACTTGTTTTTAGAATGAAAAATATGTAGGTACTTCTATAACTTACCATTTTAGAGCAAGCTCGACAAAATACTTTTCCTCCATCCAGCGTTAATTCAGGATATGGCTGAATCAAACACTTAGGTTGCACATCGCGATGTAAACAAAGTTACGAAGTCACGGGTTACGTAATAAAATTACACTGTAAATACGCTTTTAAAATTAGCCTCAACACACACGTTTACACCGTTAGACACGAAAACCACAAATGACAGTATTGTAAATTTCAGAGATTGATAGAGCTCTACTTATTCCTAACAGTTTTACCGAGAATTGCGCCCTTTTTGATTTCGGAAAAACCCGTCCCTCCAAAAGTGTTTATAATTACAATAGCAGGTACGCCCAAAATGATCCAACAGAAAAGGTTTTATTACTCGGGGAATTTGAACGAAAAATTCTAAGAAAAGGTCGACACATTCAGACAATTTTGGCATTATTCATGTTTTTTTATAAAAATATGCTGATATATGCAATTTCTTGTAAAAATATGAAATTTATGCAAAAATGCCAGATATGCAAAAATGCATTTTTCATAAATTCCTATCTCTACTTATAAGTATACATTATGTGTCTATCTTATTAAATACAAATGTGATGTAATTATCTTGTTAATGTTTTATACAATGTAGTAATATTGGAGATTAAACACTCAGAAAATAGCCGCCTCTCCACCCCACATTTTTGGTTGAAGATTGGCTTCTTATGATTTTCTTCACTAAAAATTAATGACTTAATTCTAAGAACACACAATAACAGGCTGTTAAAAATTGGAGAGTCACGATTAGAATCGTATCGGGAACAGTATTTTCTTCAAAAAAACAAAAAATGTTTTAGCTAAAATAACTATTTGCTAGAAAATTTCCAATTTTTAAGGGGGTTTTCGGTGGAAAAAAAATAGCTTTTTTTTAGGGTGTGTTGGTTAAATTAAAGTTGAAATTAATTATATTAAAAAATTTAAATTGGTCAAAAAATGTATTAGAATAAAATATTAATTTTTAGAGGGGGCTTTTCCTGAAAAAAAAAAACAAACATAGTTGAATCTGCTCAAATGGAAGAAATTCGTACAATTATGCGATTTTGACAAGATTTTCTCTATTTTTAAGGGTTTCTTTGGGAGGAAAAAATTAATTTCTTTTTTAAAAATTTTATTTTAGCTAAAGTAACTATTTGCTAGAAAATTTCCAATTTGTAAGGGGATTTTCGACGGAAAAATAAAAAATATAGGTATTTTTTTATTTTTTATTTTTAGGGTGTTTTGGTTTTAAAAAAAGTTGAAAATTGTTTCAATCATACTAAAAAGAAATAAATTAGTCAAAAATGTAGTCAGTTTTTTGAAGAGATATTTTAAAACAATAGTAAACCTTTTTTGCCTTTTTTCTGTTCCATTAAATGATGTAAATTTTAGGATCCAACGTTTCATCTTTGAGCCGCCATCATCAACTTTGTTTTTTTAAATAGGCGGAACCCTGTTTTTCCCATCACTATTGTAAAGTGTGATATGTCACATATCACACTTTAAATTTTTGCGACGTTTCGAACCAAAAACAATCATTCACCATTTTACCATTACAAATATCAAGTAACAATTTTATCCCAAACATTTTTGATAAAATTTTTGTTCGCTTACATTTATGGAAATTACATTAATTCGTAACCTGTTAGTTAAATTATAAAAAGTAAATAAATAAAAATAATAATAAAAAGTGTTATTGGAAAAAATAAACGCATACTTACCTTCAATTGCAAATTTCTAGGAACATTTAAAATAAAATAGTATCTTTTAATTGTGAAATAGTGAATGATGGTTTTTAGTTCGAAATGTTGCATAAATGTAAAGTGTGATATGTGACATATCACACTTTACAATATTGATGGGAAAAACGGTATTTATTTTTGGAGGGTAAATACACTATACCAATAAATACCCAAAGTGGGTATTTATGTGGGTATATTGAATTTTCTTTAGTTGAAAGACAAAGAACATACTTTTTAAGCTTTTTATATGTTACAAACTCTTTTCAAAAATAATTTTATTCATCCTTATCAGTATCTTCTTCCGTCGAGGAATCGGCATAAGGAATATCCTCTTGTTTCGTAATAAAATAATAATAATAATATCCTTTATTTCCACAAATCATTGTTACAACAACAAAGAAACGTCACTACAGAATAAATAAAAAAATAGTTTAAATTTACATTCATTTCAAATCATTTCACGTTGGTTAATTTGGCGTTTTCAAGAAAAAAATATATAATGTTTAAGATATGGAATTTTAGATTAGTATTAATATCAACTTTTATTTGCAAAAAAAATTAAAATCTTCTATGTTGCCCTTTTTGAAATATGTGGAAAAAAGTATTTTTTAATATACAAAATAATTACGGAGTTTTAACCTTCGGATGCAAAGGTTTTTATTTGCAAAATAATTTGTTTGGAACTTTTTGAAGAATTAAAAACTTTTCTGTTTTCCATAGTCTAAACTGATTTGAAATGTTTTTATGGTTCTTGGGGACCCTTTATTGCTTAGCTCTTTTGCGTTTATATTACACCAAGGGCACGGGTGTGATGAGGCATTGCTTTGGAGTCCAAGAAGCACCATAATCAACTTCAAATCAGCTGCAAAAGTGTAGGGACATACTCCACATATTACCTGCAGATTAAGTTCTTCCAAGAGCGTTTTTACATTTTCATATGTTTCCATCGAAATTTGGTCCAAGACCAATAATGAATAATTTTTTTATGCCTGAGTACTTATACTTTGCTTCTTGATTGCCGTTAAGAGGCAGTAGAGTCATGCAAATTTTTAACGAGCTTCCACCCCCATCAATCCCAATTTTAATGTGGAAGTCATCTTGTAGACTTCTGGCGTTTAAAATGTACGTAACGAGAGCTGGAAGATCATTACAATGTACAAAAAATGGTGTGTGTTGATTTTTGAACATATGATAGCGGGTAATTCTGTTAATGTAAAGAAATTATCAAGCAAGTGTGTTTTATTTAGAACCTTTTTTTTCAGCGTACCTTCCACCAAATTTTTATCTACATTGCGAATATGCTTAGCAATTTTTTCCATTGCAGTTACAGATAAATTGCAGTCTTGCCTAATTTCATCAAATGTATCGACATTTAGTACTTTCGGTGTGGAAGCTTCGTTTTTATAAATTATTTTTAATTTCATGTCTTTACCTCTTTCTTTTTTAAACTAAGTGAAGTGAGCCCTTGGGAGAGTTGTTCCTCATGCAAGATCTGAGTTGCAATATTATGTTTAGTGTCTTCACCAACCAAATGAAGTGTGTGTTTTTATTTTAGATGTTTTATTACATTTATGAGTTTTACCTCTATGGAGTTTACAGTTGCATTTATTACAAATCTTTATAGATTTTGTCAAAGTTTTTCGTTAGCTGTAGGCCTTCCGACAGGGTTCTTTCGAATAACAAATGAAAATGGTAACAGATTTTGTGATTTTGGATTTGGGCAGGTTC
Source organism: Listronotus bonariensis (assembly GCA_014170235.1). Taxonomy (NCBI): domain Eukaryota; kingdom Metazoa; phylum Arthropoda; class Insecta; order Coleoptera; family Curculionidae; genus Listronotus; species Listronotus bonariensis. Next base: position 56,582 of record JACEGR010003491.1, on the reverse strand, counting down.
TCAGTGTGGACACTTGACATATCTGGCAATTGCATTTTGAATCGCGTTTTGGTCTTATTTTTAGTTTGTTATAGTCGATAATTTTCAGTAATTTTTGTGTTTTTAATTTAATGTAACAGCTTTTACATAGTACATTTGGCGTACACCAATTTTTGGAGTCGAAATCAGGTGAAAGCAGTTTCACTAAAATTTCAGTTTGAGCGCTAATATTAACTGCCCTTGGTGCTTTATTGAAACATGTATAACAAACCGTAGAACGGGCAACTTTATGATTTTTAGCTAAGCGGGGCATTTTAAGTACACAAAACAACTTCACAACATTAACACTGCACTAGGTACTAAAGCAAAACAAATACTTACTAAATAAATTCGAAAATTTAATAGCAAAAAAAAATAAATAAAAAATGCTCTTGACTGGAGATAAAGTTTTATTCGGACATTCCTTATCTCGGTTTAAAATTTTTTGACGATATGGTAGAACAAAACAGATAACAAAGCAAAGTAGAAATATACATATATATTACCGGGTATTTCTCAAAAAGGGCAACATAGAAGATTTTAATTTTTTTGCAAATAAAAGTTGATATTACCACTAATCTAAAAATCCATATCTTAAACATTATATATTTTTTTCTTGAAAACGCCAAATTAACCAACGTGATTTCATTTGTTAAAAACAATTAAAATAAAACAAAAATACAGGTGGTGATAAAATCATTAACAGACATCACAATTAAAATATCTAGTAATAGTTGAACAGATTATGATCAATAATTAAGAAATTTAGTTAAATAGTTAGTATCCATATCACTTTCAGTATCTTCCATTTTTGTTACTTGTTCTGACTAATCAGCAGTTTTTGATTAGTGGAGTTACTCACGCTCGAGTTAGACCTGGGCAGAGTCGGGGACAAAACAGTATCTTTTTCGGCTACTGCATCTTTTTTTTGTTTCCCTTGTTTTTCAGTTTCCAATTGTGAGAAATAAATGCAATTTTTAATGCTCTTTTAGTTTTTAATTTATTTCGTTTTACGGAGTGAAACCACCTAAATATTCTCTCTGTTGCTGCAGGAGTAACCATATAGCACTTCTCCTAAGCCCCTCCACCATAGTACAGTTACAGTATAGTAGTACAGTTACAGTTTAATTTGGAACTTGTCAAATGAAAAAACAGTATTTTAAGTAAAATTTTTAAAATATCCAGTTTTTCGGTAGGTAAATATGATTTGGGTAAATACTCATTTTTTATTTTCCTACCCACTGGGTATTTACCCTTGACCCATCACTAGATATGTTCTTGGATTTAGAATTAAAATAGGAGTTTGTTAAGTTAAAAACCAAATATTTCGCCTATTAAAAAAAAAAGTTGATGATGGGGGCTCAAAGACAAAACGTCGGATTTTTTCCGAATAATTTCGGGGCGGCTACGAATTTTAAGATTTTTAAAATGAAATATTGGTAGGAATAAAAATTAGTAACTTTGCCGTAATTTAACCAACCCTATACCTTTCAAGATTCTTATGAAGGACCCTCGAATTTGTACACCTCTGTATGTTACCTATATTCTGTATTTTTGCTTTTAGGTGTTTGAAGATCTATCACAGCTTGTTCAATCAGCTTTAGATGGTTATGATATATGTGTATTCGCCTATGGACAAACTGGGTCAGGTAAAACACATACCATGCAAGGTGGTGAGAGTCCCGAACGTAAGGGAATGATCCCCAGGACCATCGACCTAATTTTTCAAAATATTGCTTTATTAGAACGGTCTGGCTGGAAATATAGTGTTCAAGTAAGTAGTAAGCTTATCAATATTAAAAGGTATTTTTATACACTGTATTTCTTTAATGCCTTGTTCCCTCGCCACTTTTATTTTTTAAGCAGTTGGTTGGTCTTTAAACCATGTTTGCACTACAGCCTAGAATAGATTAGATTAGATTAGCTTGGAGGTGGATTGTAACCAGCTCAGGTTTATTGTGTATCCTCCATCCATATGTTAGAGCACGCTATCCAAGCTGGTCTTTTTAATCAAACTCCACAATCTTGTAACTGACTCCTTGGTAAATGTTGCTGCTTCAGGTTTTTCCTCATCCAGCCTTGCAAACCGCAGACGATAATAGGCTTCGCAATAGCACCCTATGTGTTCAGCGATTTCTTCTTTCCTGGCAGAACCTGCATAGGTTTTCTTCTGCCAGGCCTATTGTTTTCAGGTGTTTATTCAATCTGCAGTGACCTGTTAGTTGACCTACTATAATTCTTACTGCCTTCCGGTTGTAATTCAGAAGGTCTTTCGTAAATTCCGGCGAGTATGCCTTTATGAATTTTTCGCCTGACGCTGTCCTGGTATTCTTATCCACCAGTCTTAGGATTCCCTAATGATCCATGATTTGATAGATGAGCTTACTTGGCATGACGGAATACCACAGTAGGGCTTGGGGCCTACCATTGCCCTGCCTGCACCCTCCTTTGCCAGTTTATCGGCTTCCTCATTGCCCTGGTGGTCCTTATGTCCTGGTACCCAGGCAATGGTTAGTTTGGTGGACGCACTCACCTCATCCCAGGGCGGCAACGCAGTTCTGCACCAGCTTGGAGCTAATCTTGCATGAAATGATCGCCCTGATGGCTGCCCAAATAAATTACTATGATTTTACTCATGTAACTCCTTCCAGTGATTTCCTTAGCACATTGTTCTATGGCTACAATTTCCGCCTGGAACACCGTAGGGTATTGTCCGAGGCCGATGATTATTTTCGTCCTTGGTTTGTCTTCATTTATACATGATCCAACTTCTTGGTCTGTTTTGGAGCCATCTGTATAACAGATTAGGTCGGCTTTAACATGAGGGCCAGCCTCCAACTCCTTTCTATCTGGTATAATTGTTTGAAAACCTGTGTTTAGTCAGTAACTTGGTACTATTTTGTCCGAAGGCATCTCACACAGTGAGTTGACTTCTTGGTCCTCCCTAAATCTCCATTGTATGGCCCTTTCCTGTCTTACGATAGGACTCTGGCCTTGTTGGAGACGGTATTATACCGCTTTCACTTCAACTTGTATGAATATGTGAAGGGGCGGTAGGTTAAGCAGCACTTCTAGAGCTGCAGTAGGGGTCGTTTTCATGGCCCCCATAATACATAGACAAGCTAGTCTTTGTATACTTTGTAATTGCCTTGTTGCGGTCTTTTGCACCCCAGGCAATTGATACGTAGGTTATCATTGGTCTAAGAACCATTTTGTACAACCACAGGTTCATCTTCGGGCTTAGTCCCCACTTTTTCCCGCAAAGTCTACGGCATCTACCCAGAGTAATTTTTGCCTTTTGAGTAACTTTGCTAAGTGTGGTCCCAAGGTCAATTTTTGGTCCAAAATTACTCCTAAATATTTGACCTCTTTTGAAAAGGGAATTTCCACTCCGTTGAGCCTGGGGGTCTTATACCTTCCAGCTCCCTTCTTTTTGTGAGAGGGCACTACAGCCTAGTGGCTTCTTGTTACCGCAGTCTACTGCCCTTTATCAGGTTTAATAGATTTAGTAGGTTCCTGTGGGAAAGGATTCCTGCTATGCCTGTAGTCTACTACTATATACTACTGCATGTCAGTGCATTGCAGTTGTATATTATAATTGTATTCTTTTAAAAAATTATCAGTTTTACTTCTATTAGTTCTATCACTTGCAAGTGATCATGATCATTTGATCATGTGACAGATGCCCTTTGAAATATTAAGAAACATTCAGAATGAAGTTAGCCACAGAGGTTTCGAAAGGATGTTATCAGTTTTAGATAGATAGATAGATAGATATTGATTCATGTTTCTAATCACACAGATTTTACATACGTCATCAGGCAAATTAACAAAATAATAATAAGTTTTTGTAGAGCATAAAATTTTCCTTAAGAATAATTATTTGTTTTATAAAGGTAATTGATATTTATTGTAATTTAAAAATCCAGAATCTAAGTGACAAAATTTTAAAAATATTAATTAATGTTTAAGGCGCGATTACAAGGAAACAGAAATTTACTAAGAGAGCTTTTTTGTAGAGAATTTAATTTCCTTCAAGAATATAAATTGGTCAAAGATTCAAGATTGATTGATTCCGAGATTTTGTATATAAAATGCAACAATTGTTGAAAATTAATAATTTTTATGATGCACCTGTTAATGTCAATATTAAGGGCTGAAAATTTGAGGATATTTTTCTTTCTTCATCATAAACAATATTTTTACAGTACCGTTAGGTTAAAAATTGTTTGTTTTTTTTTATAAATACTATATTCTAGAATGAAATTGACAAATGAAAATTTTAAGTTGGCTGCTGGGCGCCAATCGAAGGGGGAATCTTGTGGCACATCATTTTAAAGCTTATTATATTAAAAAACAAAGAGTACTTTGTAAGCCTACAATAAAATGTTGATACCTTTTCCTACTACAACATGGCGGTAGTTTTAAAATTATCAAAATTCTTGAATTGAATGGCCATGTTTCCGAAAGTAAGAAAGTTAGATCTACCTAAAGTGGTGTTTTCCTAAAGCTCCTTTAAATATCATTTTATTGGTGATACTGGTGATAATATACAGGGTAGTACAAAAAGTAAGTATTTTTAATGATGCACCCTGTATATTATATCACCATTAAAGATCTTTAAAAGAGCTTCAGAAAAATACCACATAAAGTACATCTAACTTTATTTCTTTCGAAATATGGCCATCAAAACAGATTATTTACGAATTTTTGTAGTAGGTGGGGGTATACACTTTATATTCCAAGGTTTTAAAAACTCATCAGAAGCTTTAAAATGATGTGCCACAGCCGTTTCACTTTTCCTAAGATTTCACCCCGCAGTCATCTTGAAATTTTCATTTGTCAACTTTACTTTAATATATAGTATGTAGACAATCATTTTATATTTCACAGTTATAATTTTTTAAATAAATCCATTTAAAATGTGGAAGGGGATATTAAAAAAATCACTGTGTTTTATCAAATAAAAGGTGGCCTACGACGAATTGCGGTGATCGATTTTTGAAATGTAGGTTTTGGGACTAACTCTGAAAAAGTTAAATATTTTCTAAAATTTTAAAGTCTTGAGTCAGAGTTGTAAAAAGTTAATAAGGCTTTTTTAGATTTTTTAAATCTTATTAACTCTTTGTAACTCACTGACTCAAAAGTCTAAAATTTCAAATAATATTTATCTTTTTCAGTTAGTCAGAGGTATTCACAAATAATAGGATAATTTTTCTTTCTCAAAGAATATAAGACTTCTAAAAGCTTTTAGAATTTTTTAGAATGGAGAAATAATAATTTGTTAATATTTTCAAAACTATAATCTTAACTTTTAAAGTTTTTTTTAATATAAATTTTACCGTTTATTTTTGCCCACCTTGTGTTTAATATTTGTCAAAATATTACAGCCCACCAAAGAAGTTCTTTCTTTTGAAGGGAATCTATTTTGATTCTTATCAAAGCTTTTTGTTTGGAAAAAATTGATGGTTAATTATTTTCGTGGAAACATCCAAAACTGTGGCATTTGGGTACAGGATATTAAATAAAGTATATTTAGAATTTAACGCAGTATTTAATAATATTAATAATAATAATAATAATACAAAGGGTGTCCCATTTCAAATAAGATTAGCCTATTAACGCCGAGAAAAACCTTGTAAAAAATGCGACTTACTAAATTTAATTTTAGATGAAAGACAGAAAAAGTCAAGGTAATTTGAAAAAATATATTTAAGCAATTTTTAAACACAATAGAAAGTAGGCAGTCATTGGTACATATAAATAAAATTTAAAAAATTTATATTAGGGCCTCTTGGTGTCACCATATGGTCCCTGTAGGCGTTAATAGGTTAGTGCCAGAACTGTCAAAATATTTTATTAGTACGCCCCCTGCGGACATTACAATGTTGTCAAATCTTCAAAATGCCTACGCCTACTTTTAAAAATATCGATCGCCTGTAATTATTTGATCCAGTTCCGAATATACTAACTAAATAAACCATTTTTAGGCCAGTTTTCTTGAAATTTACAATGAAAATGTTCGTGATTTGTTAAACATTAACAGTTCACAAAAACTTGAAATTTATTTTAATGACGGAAAAGGAACGACTGTAACCAACCTGACCATACAGTCAATCGACTCGGCTCACGAATTAAAAGAATACATGCGGTTGGCTCATAAGAATAGAGCCACAGCAGCTACCAATTTTAATGAGCATAGTAGTAGATCACATGCTGTGACCAAAATCTATTTGCAAGGTATGTACTTAAAAAAGTTTGTTTGTTATCTTATTTTATGGGAATATTATATGCTGGCTGTACCAAATCTATTTTTAAATGAAATATCTTCACTGCTGAAGATAATAAGAAGCTAAAAATATTTTTTTTGTTGATTGTACAAAGTGTTCCATATGGTGGGTCAAAAAATCAATTATTTTTATTTTGATTTCTGACACTAAAAAATTGGTTCCTAGGCATCTCCAGAGAATGCTGGGCAACGACGACCACTTAATATTAATAGGAAGATTCAGCTCATTACAGTCTTACATATTTTTCTTAGTCCCAGTTTTTTTATAGAAAGTTAAATGCTCTACAAAAAGGTTTTTATACTTTCTTGGTAATATAATTCTAACCATTAAAAACATATTTAAGGTTAAAAACTTTATGAAAAATAACTTTTTGTTGCTTGGGGGCGTCCATAAATTAGGTGAGACATTTACACTACACTAATCTCACTGTGGGGGGAGGGAGGAGCTGTGCAAATATCACGCAATTTTTCTTCTGCTAAAAACAGAGGAAAGTTAACCAGATTTGTCCAGGTACTTCTAGGAAAATGTATGCTGCCTTTTTTGCTTAAAATTATTTCGACGACAAAATAATTTTCGGTTTCTCTCTCAAATCTCATTAAATCTCATCAGGTGGGAGGGGAGTCCAAGATTTGAAAAAACGCCTCACGTAATTTATGGAAGCCCCTTACTTAAAAATTATTAGACAATCAAGCTTCTACTATTTCTATCGAAAATTAGACACTTTACCAAAAAGTCTTTTATACTTTTTAAGAGTTATAAAATTTAAACAAAATAGCTATTTTTTTTAATGTTTAATTTTTTTACTTTGAAAATCTTTTTAATAGATTGACCTAAAAAGTATAAGAAATGTTTTTGTAGAGCGTTTAATTTTCGACAAAACTAGTGAAGAGTCAATTGACAATAATTATTTTTAGTAAGTTACAGAATTAAAAACATAAAAGTAGTTTTTTATAATTTTTTTTACCTTAAATATCTGTTTAAATTTTATATTCATCAAAAAAGTTTAGGAGAACTTTTTTGTAGAGCGATTAATTTTTTACAAAAGTTCTATGGTTTTTCTGTTTGATTAACAAGTTGTGAGTTATGATTTTTTTGTATGGGACTAGACTAAGAAAAATATTGTCACCTTAATTGTTAAACCACCTAACTCCAGTTTTAATAAAAACTGAGATGCCATCTTTAGCAGCGGCGTGCATACATTAAAAGCAAAAAAGCATTGCCTACCCTAGAAAAATTACCAAGTAACAAATTTGTTTTAATGATCTAAAGATCCTACTATACTGCCTAAGTCATCTCACAATTTAGAATATACCTGATTAATAATGTAAGAAACTATATACACCTCCCGCCGCCACAAACTGTTATTTGTTAAAAGTTTCTGTATACCGCTGTACTCCGTACAAGCATCCCATTTAGAATAGAATATAACTTTATTTCAGATTTTGTTCATATAATACAAGCACCATAAGAACATTAAATGAAATGACGTCAACAAATTTACACAATTAACCTAATTCTAATACTATTACATACTAAAGTAATCCTCTAAATTGTATGGTTCTAGATTTAATAATAAATACCTTGTTTTCTTTTTGAATTGCTTAAAGCTCTGAATATTTTTGATATCTTGTGGGAGTTTATTGAAAATTTTTATGCACATATATGATGGGTGTTTTTCTGTCATGCTTAATCTATGAATAGGGTAGTTGATATCCAAAGTTCTCGTACTATAGACTGTATTAGTGTTATTACCAAAAACAAGTTTTTGTTCTTAAATAAATACAACAAACATTCGTGTAAGTACAGTCCATACATAGTAAGAAGACCCCTTGCTTTAAATATTCCCCTACAGCTTTCCCTAAATTTCATTTTAAAAATTATTCGTAATACTCTTTTTGAGTTATAAAAATGGATTCCGCATTGGAACTATTTCCCCAAAAAATAATTCCATATCTTAGTAAGGATTCAAAATTGGCAAAATACATAATTTTAAGAACACTCTCATTAACATAGTTACTTATTATTCTAATTGCATAACATGTTTGATTTACTTTTTTGATAGTTTATCAATGTGTGGTGACCATTTTAAGAACTCGTCGATCACAATTCCTAAAAATTTTGTATGAGTTGTTGTTTTAAAATCTTTATTATTAAGTTGGATATGAGAAGGTTTTTCTTTATTGGTTCTATTTGTGCTAAACGTTATAATGTTTGTTTTTTCCTCATTTATGACTAGTTTATTCATATCAAACCATTGTTTTGCCTTTAGAAATAAAGTATTGGTGTCTTCAACTAGCTCTTGAACGTCTTTTTTTCCTATAAGAAAATTTGTGTCATCTGCAAAGCTTGTCATTGCATGATCGTGGTGATCAATTATTGATTCCAGATCATTAATATAAATTAGAAATAAAATTGGCCCAATGATGCTTCCTTGCGGAATGCCCACAGTATTTGCCGTTAGACCTGACCTTGCAGATTCACTTTCTTTATTTATTAGGACTCGTTGGTACCGATCTGTTAGATATGACTTTATCCATTTTAGTGCATTTCCCCTGATCCCATAGCAATGTAACTTTTCAAGGAGATAATCGCGATTTAGACAATCATAAGCCTTTGACAAATCGATAAACAGGCCGGTTGCCAGTTTGTTATCTTCTAGAAATTTAAGAATTGTCTGCGTAAACTGAAAAATTGCAGACTGCGTAGACCTGTTATCTAGATATGCATGTTGTGTATCTGTGAAAAGCTTACATTCTTTAAAGAAATTTATGATTCGGTTACACATTGCCAATTCAAAAACCTTTGAAAAACTATTAAGTAAACTTATCGGTCTATAATTCTCTAAAAGTTCTGGGTCTCCACTTTTAAAGATAGGTTTAATTAAAGATATTTTTAATTGTTGGGGAAAAATACCAAATTTAAAAGAATTATTTATTATGTAACATAATACTCTATTTATTTTTACCATACTAAGTTTTACTATGCTAGTGGGAATTTCATCTTCTCCACAGCTCAACTTATTTTTTAGTTTTTGTGAAGTTTCAGTTAGTTCCTCTGGGGAGAACGGTTTTATAAAGAATGACCTATTGTTTTCTTTTATTTTACTTTGAAATGGATAGTGTTTAATATTTTTTGTTAAGTTTGGTATCATTTCAATTAAAAAGTTATTATAGATTTCAGCTATTTCTTTTGTGTTTCCTTTAATTTGACATTCTTTATTACTAACCGATTTTCCTCTAAGCTCATTACATACAGACCACATTGTTTTAGTTTTATTGTCAGAAGATATTATTTTATTAGCATACGACTCTGATCTTGCACTGTTTAGTGCATCATCATAGTCTTTTTTGCTATCTTGTATTGTTCTAGATATTTATTATCAAATCTACTTAACATTAAAAGCTTATCTAAATTATCTTTACATAGTTTAACTTTTGGATTATTATAATAATGTTTTTGTTTTTTTTGCTTCTTTAACAGTTTTAATGGAAAATGCTCATTAAATATATTTAAAAAATTATTTATAAAATATTCCCACTGTTTATTAATATCATTTCTTTTTGCTCTATATACATTGGTCCAATTTTGTTCATCTAATCTTAACAGAAAATTATTTTTTGCGTTATCAGTAAAAAATCTAACATATTTATTACTTTTTACCTGTTTAGGAAGATCTACACTAAAAGATATTTTTTGTGCTGTATGGTCAGACACATGATTTTCCAAAACACTGCTATCTACTTGGTTGTCACAATTAATAAAAATATTGTCTATACAACTTTTAGAATTTTTGGTTATTCTGGTATATTCAAAAATACATTGTTGAAGTTGAAAAGAATTCATAATAGACATTAGTTCAGTTTTTAAATTATTGTCATGTTGCATTTCAATATTAAAATCTCCTGCAATTAAGATTACTTTTTTTCAACACAAATAATGCTTAAAATCTCTTCTAGTCTTTGAAAGAAAATTTCTGGACTACCGGTACATGGTCTGTATACAGATAGTATAATAAATGACTGTTTACCTGTTGTACATTCTGCTACTGCGCACTCAAACTCACCAATCACAGAGAGATCACTTAGTTTTTCCTTTTTTGAATTTAATGCTGTTATGAACATAGATTGCTGCCCCTCCGTGCCTGCCCTCTTGACGACAAACACTAGAAGCTAAGGTGAAGTTTTGTATATTCATAATCTCTAATTGTTCCTTTGATTTCCAATGTTCTGTTATGCATAAAAATTTGCAATTTCTTTGTTCTTCCAAGAAATATTGTATTTTGTCTAATGAATTGCCTAATGATTGGACATTTTGGTGAATTAGGCTGATTTTTCCATTCAATTCGTTACCATTATTTTTTGTGGTTTCATTGCAGCTATCTATTTCTCTAAAAAATCACCGGTTGGTTGATTTTTTTATATAGGTGAAAATTAAACCGTTTTATTCCGACATTTGCTGGCCAGAAATCGGGTTGGTATAATTCATCCTTTCTATTTAAAGGGGCAGTAACAATGAAACTTTTCCAACTTTTGTTGTTGTTTAAGGGACATTCTGTTACATTAATGGTCTCTGTGTGAAAGTTAGGTTGTTTTCTGATATGTTCCTCTACCATTTGGCTTGTAACATGAGGTTTAACCCTGTTTATGTATAGCCATGCCTTTCGTTCAGCTCCTATAAATCCATTATTTTCGTTTTCATCAGCTGCTTTTCCTGTACCGAGCCTCTTCTTAATGCCCATTTTTTGCCTATGGTTTACCTTTGTTATAAAACCGTCACTATCTTCATTGGGTCTTGGTGCTTTGTGGATTTCCCTAGGGGTCACTCCTAGGTTTATTATTGGATTCATATTTTGCTGCCTTACATTCTTTTTGTTTGAAATTTTGTTTATATTTCCATGACTGGAGATTTCCTCTAGATTTGGAGGATTATTGCGTGGTCTATTATGACAATTAGATGAGCTGTTAGAGAAATTTGGTGAAGATATCTGAATATTTGGTGTTTTCGGCCTATCTTGTGATGTCGTTGGTGCATCAGATTTAGTTTCAGCTGAGAGCATATGAATCACCTCCTTGTTGGTTGTAGAAATATCGGTAATTTGCGTTTTCAGTGAATTTACGGACTCTTCAACGCTACATTTGATATTTTCTATTGCTTTCATGAGATCGGATTTGATGAGATCAAGTTTATCATTAAACCCTTTAGATAACGCCTTGGCTGTAGATCCATCGCAGTTGTCGCAGAAAAGTTTCAAAAGCCGCTTTTAAAAGATGGCAAAGCAATTTGAACTGATATGTACGAATTCCTACGGGGATCAAAAGCAGTGCTTTCCAGCCTCAGATGGCGACTCGACCTGACCTGAGCGTGACACTCGACCGATAACGAACAGTTAGGAGGGTCAGGGTACGAGGTATCCTCCCGTATATTTTTCTGACGTGATGTAGTATCTTCAGAAATCCCCTATTGAGCTCCCCTACCATAAGAGCTTATCGTTGCCGAGCATTCTCTGGAGATGCCTAAGAACTAATTTTTCAGTGTCAGAAGTCAAAATGACGTAAGTCCATTTTTTGACCTACCTAATGTTACGGGATATGTGGACAATTTGTTAGATTCATATTGAACATATTATTATGAAAATGATATGACAAGTTCCTACATATTTTTTAAAGCCTCTATTTACAAAGATACATATGTGTTTAGGGATGCCGCAGAAAATCGTTTTTTTCTTGAATAACTTTAGTACTTGGTATAGACATTTGTTTTATATTATTTTTTATGTATAAGTAACTTGTAAATACAAACATTTTTAGGGGTCAATGAAGACCAAAATATGATATACAGAGGATCAGTAAACCTGGTTGATCTCGCTGGGTCAGAAAGTGCAAAACAATCGGTAAATGGAGAAAGACTGACTGAGACCAAAAACATTAATAAAAGTTTGGCTACACTTGGTGACGTTATTTCTGCTTTGCATTGTAAATCGAAACATATACCATACAGGTAAGCATAATATTGCAATCATGAATATCAGCAATATTCAGTATGTCTAAAAATGGTCTTTGTAATGAACACACAATTGGATAAAAAATTAAATTAATTTAAGGAAGTCATGTATGGCAAATGCTTTTGCTTCTTAGATAAACAAAATTCACGTTGAAAAATACATATGTTTTGTCTTGTAAGGATCCCAAAAACTACAAAAATGTGAATAAACACTCCTTACAAGAATTGTTGAGTATGCTCGATTACTTCCATAAGCTTCAGTACAAAAATGATTTATTAATTATTTTTAATCGCCGTGTATGATGTGCTGTTGAAAGGGAGTAGTCAAATTTGTGATTATAAACTTATCAGAAATGGATCGGGGTTTAATTTATTCACAAATGAGATTCCTGCCTTTTAACGACGGCACATTGTACAGGGCGATAAAATATTATTTATTTTTTTAAATTTTTTATTATCCTATAGAGTGTATTGCTTATGGAAGAAATTGTGCATATTATATGCCATAATTCTTTTTATGAGTGTAGATAAGAGAAAACTGCCTTTATTTTTTATAATTCAGCAAAGTGTCAAATAAAAAAGTATTTAAAATGAAATAAGCATCTAATGTCCTAAATTTTACGTAAAATGAAACAAAGTTTTATTTTAGTATAACATTTTTTTTTGTTATGTTTTATAGCTTTTTTACGTAATTTATCTGGTTTTAATACCCAATATAAATAATGCAAATGATCCTTTTTTCAAAATAACCCAAGCAGACCGTTTTCAATCATTTTAACCAGGTTCAGTTTAACGTCCTTACGACGCAAGTACACAATGTTTTTAAACTGTTTTATACCAATGAACCGCGCGAAAACAGCTATACTGTGTTGGCTTTCCGAAATTAGCAGTATTAAACTTTCCCGTGCATAAAAAAATTGTTGTGGGCAACCCATTTTCTCTTAGTTTTATCTATCTGGGAAGAAACGAAAAAAAGGGCCAATTTTTTTAGGAATTCAAAACTAACCTACTTACTTCAGTCGTGTTTAGGAGGCAATTCAAAAACATTAATGGTGGTAAATCTTGCCCCATTCGAAGACTGTTTCGGTGAAAGTATTAGCTCGTTACGATTTGCCGCGAAAGTAAAGGAGGTAAAAACTGGAAGCAAAAGAAACAAAATGACCTGTGTTCCACCTATGATGAAAGAGAAATCAACATTAGGCTAAGATTAGTATTATTAGATAAAAAGACTAAGGAATTAATACATGATAATTTAGTATTTTATTGAATATTTTAACACTTTTTATGTATCTTGACGTTAGGCTTGTTTGGTGTTATTTTGGATAACATTAATATGACATATCATCTGGTAAGCAGAAAGATTTAAATGTTAATCCATTCACTGTCTTCCACTTATAATGGCAAGTTTGACAAAAAGATTCTTCATTAAAGATACTTTAATATAAAAAATTAAAGTTGTAATTTATTTTATAATTTAGTGATAAAAATATCTATTGATGATTTTTCAAGAAACATGTAATAAAAAAATACAGCCGTTTATATTGATACGTTAATTTTTATGGCGTCAGTATGGTTAAAAATCGTAAAGCTTTTTACTAAATGACTGTATGTGTTTTAGCATACCGTTGTTTAACATACTGGGTTAGTTAAAAGTACTGCAGCTCTTAAACATCTTTTAAAGCGCTAAAGCTACATTTAGCAAAATGGTAACTAAGATATTTTTGTCACGTGGAATTGAATCGTGACATCGGCATTGTTACCAAATTTCATAGTTTTGTGCTACAAGTATTTCCGTCATTTTTTTTATGGAATGCCACGTTTATTTTTAACACGCTTTTATTAACTTGGGTTGTCACTATCTATCTATGTAACGGAATCTTTGAGCCTAATTTTTACCAACTTCCAGCTATTCGATTTCTTTGAAAATTTGCACACGTATTAAGGACCCATGACAATGCAATAATCTGCAAACAGTATCCCGTTATCCTGGTTTGGATCGCCAGGAAAAAAAATCCATTATATTATAAAAACAACACCTGTGTTGCCATCTTTTGGCAACATCCAAAACTTTCTCAGGTTTAGCTACTCTTGACAAAATGGCGAAGGAATTTTTTAGTGAATAAACTGGAGCATTTTTACATAGATACATACATAAATGCATATCGAACTAAAAAATGAAAAATAAATAATAGTTTAAAAAAACTAAAAAAACACGCTTTTATATGCAACCGAACTAAAAATTAGAAAATAATTTTTCATTAAAAAAATATTGTCACTTCATAGTAAAAAGCGTGGGGTGCATTTTACAATTTTTTCATAACTTTTTCCTCATAGATATTGGCAAATATAATAATTATAACATTTAATATATTAAGCACCCCACGCTTTTTACTATGAAGTGACAATATTTTTTTAATGAAAAATTATTTTCTAATTTTTAGTTCAGTTGCATATAAAAGCGTGTTTTTTAGTTTTTAAACTATTATTTATTATTGTATGAAATTAGGCAGACCCGCAAAGTCATAACCCTAATGGAAGCTCCATCCAGCTGCCTATTTTCATGACAACGGTACTGTGTCGGCAAATGGTTACATAGACGTAGTAAAAACAGATATTTTTGCCTATAAGTGTGCCACAATTTGAAGTTGTCTTGGTGAGAGTAGAGATAGAAAACATCACACATTTTTTCCATCTTGATATTACTGGCCAGATGTCACCATATATATTTTAAATAAAATTGTCCTTAATACACCAAAACCATTTTGATTTTTAATATTATAATAATAACCTACACCACTTGACTTCAAGTAAGCGGGTACCAAACAGCGAACTGGTATTAGACAATGACTTAGATGCTTAGATATAACTTATTGCACTATAAGCGAAAGTATGTTTGTGTCTCTTTAAAACCGCTAATGCTGTGTTTACCAAATCATGTATTTAGGTATGCCTAATTGAACAATGATATCAGCACTGTTGTTAGATTTTAATGATACTGTGATGTTGGTATATCTCTGAAACTAGTAAAGATTAAAATTTGGAATCTTACTAGAATTGCGATTCCCATTTCATTGCAATCAGTAGGGTATTTAAAATAACAAAAATATTACGTGTAGCGCAAAACTGGAAAATCTGGCAACAACGCCAATATCACTATTCAATTTTTCTTACCTAAAAACCTCCAAATACCGACCTTTGTTAATGTACCTTAAGCGGTGTTTTGGAGATTTGGCCTTTGTACTTTTACCAAAAATGTAGTGTTGTCATATCTTGTTTGTAATTTTTTTAATCTTATTAAATTTTATTTATGCCCTACATCTATCAGATATCAAAAATGGTAAATGCAGCTTTAGCCTTTTAAAAAAGAGTTGCACTATTTTTACTAACCCTGTATACCTTACAACTTGTATGAGGCTTTTATTTTAATAACAATTTAACCTACTTTTATTAAGTTCTTTTATAGAAAACCAAATATAATAATATATTGTTAATAACATATTTATTTTATTATTTTGTATTTTAATCATTTTTAATAAAGTATATTGTTAAAAATATATATACATTCGGCTGTTTTATTTCAACAAAGGTAACGGTATGCAGTCTCTCAGAAGATATGTTTTCTTCTTTCCACTTTCCTTTAATTTTTAAGTAACAAGTGCATATAATGACACTTTTTACACATGAAAGTTGTATGCAGTTAAAAAAACATTTTATGCATCTGTTGCATACTATTTTTTCTACAATCATATAATTTTTTAAATTTAAATTTATGAGTTATCCAATGCATTATTAATATTAATTTCAAAACCCATTAAGGTATGTGATTCTGAAAATACAAGGTTTGCGAATTAGGGTAACAATATCTTAGTTTATCACAGCAAAAATAAATATTACTGACAAAAGTAATTATACTGAATAGCGGTGTATCATACTCGTTAAAAAAAAATTAATATATAACTAATATTTATTTAATTTAATCATCGTCAATTTTATCGAATGTAGTATCTATAAAAAATCTATCAGCTGTAACTGAATTTTTAATAATCATATTTAATAGTGGGGAGCCCGTCATGCTAAATGGGGATTTACTTGAGCGTCATAGAGATCTATTGGGTTGCAAAGCTTAAAAATGTTATCTAATGTATACCTTTTTATCGGTGGGGAAAGTGACCATAGATTTTTAAATATGTCACAAAATATTGTTTTTTTGTTATTTCGGCTGGAAAATATTATATAGTTTTCGTTATCCTTAAATTATTTATTTTTTAAAATTTGTTTACATCTTTGTAGCTCTCCGCTTTCTTTACGTTACTTTCAAATTGTCAGATTAGTAAAATATACACTGTTTAGCAAGTAATTAACTCACTCTATCTTAATCTGACATGCTCGAAAATTTCTGATGAATACATTTTTGATTTTTACGATCGGCCTGTATACGGGGCTCATATTTGTTGCTGGTACTTAACCGGGTACAAGGTTATTCTCTGGTATATTAATCTCTACTACCATAAGATTATATTATTACTGGAAGTAACTACGCTTTTTATTTTTCTGTATTTTTGGTTCCCATTGTATGATAACACAATAGGCATGCCTAAAAAATTTGAATGAAAGGGTTGGATAAAAAATAAAATTACGTCACAAAAACTTTAACACTTTATAATTTTTCAACAAAATAATAGCCAGGAATGAAAATGTTTATTTTTAACAAATTTGTGCACCATTAGTAAAATATCTACAACATTATGGCTTTTAATCTTAAGTGATTTTGTATATTACAAAAAGTATTTGCTCGATACAATATGGGTCAGTTATGTACCTTTTAATTATCTAATAATTTTTTATATGTATTTATTACAAAAATAATACTTACACAAGACTGTAAGATAGCACGTAAGATTTTTTGTTTATTTTTGCCTTAGTCGTTTTAGTTGTTGGGGATTATCTTGTTTATATACCGTTTTTGGGTTAAACCCAAGAGTAAATTAATAATAGATGAGTCGATTTAATAAATATAAAAAAAAATTAAAATGAATAACCTGCTATTTTTATTTGTTGGCTATACAGGGTATATGACGTTCCTGCGCCTAAAATATGTCTAATGAACCTAAGTTACTTACAAGCAGCTCAAAAGTGGATTTTAGGGATACAGAGCCTTAAAATTAAATGTGGTTTTTAATATTGTATGATTATTTTGTTAAAAATTGTTAACTTGTCACAACAGTCTGCTGGAGGATATTTTGTGAGGTGAAAAATTCAAAGCTGCTCTGATTTTTATTCTAAAATAGCTTTTTTGCGCTCCTTTGTATTTAACTTTTAGAGAATTTTTTTACCAACATCTTTAACCTAAAAAAGGTATATGTGGTAAAAGTTGGGTTAAACAGTCGTTTTTGAAATATTAGGTTAATTTGGACTAATCTTAAAATCATCGAAGGATTCACATTCTTAAAGATCAGCATCTTCTTCTGAAACAACCTATATATTTTAAAACTAACCATAAAGGATTTTTTAATCCGGATATCTCAAAAACTGCTGCTTAAATAAAATGAAAAATATTTTTTTATTAGGCTACTTACAAAGTGGCTTAAAAACATTTTTAACTTCAAATGTATGCTAGATACTTCAAGTGGCGCCCTTCAAATTTTATTTTAAATATGAGAGCACCCCTTTAACCGAATAATGTTACAATGCACCTATTAGTAACAAAATTATTTATATAAAAAAACTTTAATCAGATTAAATTTTTCATACTCTGTGTCTTCGAAATCAACCACTTTTGGATTAAGGTAATTTTGTTTAAATCCTCATATTTTAGCTTTAGGAACCATTTTTCTGTACCTTTTAGAGAGATATTGTATAATAATTATTTATTCGGTTATAAAATGTTAATGTGCGATAAAAAAAGTAATTTTAGAAAATTTTATAACACAACTTAAATATTACTCATAAACTAAAACGGCGTAGGCGAAACTAAACAAAAATTTTAAAATAAAGAAGAAAAAAAACTTATTTTAAATAGGTAATATTTGTACCTAATTTTTATGCGTTATAAGCAGTAAATGTATGTTTACAAAAAAAATGACCAAATTGGTAGTCCCATTTTGTACTGTCAAAATCTTTTTAAGCCTTAAAATCATACGGTAAAAATAACATTTAAAAATTGACAATAGTGAAATTTTCGAATAAGTGAAGGTGATAATGAAATGACAGAACATGATTATCGACGACTACGGCTAAGATATATCGTAACACATTTACGTTTCACCCAGTATAAAGACAACAGCGACGTGAATTTTTTAAAAATTCTTTTTAGTTATAATATAATTTTATTAAAATGATGAAAGAGCTTACATGTTTGCTTTATGTGTTTCCATAGTTAAATCTCACAGTGTATTTTAAATTAAATGAGACACCAAGTATTATTTCGTTATTTGTACACTTACAAAAAAATCTTGAAGTTAACACAAACATCAAATAGTTTAAAAGGGAAAGAAAGTCATGAGACTTATCTTAAAGGATGTTAAATTATCTTTTGATAGTCCGTGGTATTTTAAAGTTGGTGCTGCAAAAAAAAATAACTTGTAATACGGGCTCAACTTTTTTATTTTTGTCACTATCAAAATAAAATTTAGTACGTACTGATAAATTTATATTGTTTAATAAATTTAGTTGTTTTCTTATTTTAAATGGGATAGCCAGTATATTTTTACTTATTTGAATAAAAAATTACGGTACAATGACACTGCATTTGCCAATTTTTAGAGTGCCATTCATGCTATAAAGCTGTAAATTTAAAATATTCAGAGTTTCGATGTTAAAAAATAGCAAATGTAAGCTCTGTTCGTAAAGAAATCACAAACTTGGCAGCGCCAATCGGGTATTATTATTTAGTCAGGTGACTAATTGCCAACTGGTCACCAGACGTATTTGTAAAATCTGATTGGCGCTGACTAGTTTGTGATTTCTCTACGAACAGACCTATTGTGTCATTGCACTAGAAAATTCATTTTCTATTCAAAGTAGCAAAAATGTCCGGCTGTCCCTTTTAACTAAGAAAGTTATGATCGTTTTACCCTTAATCAGTAGAAAATAACTGAATTTGTGAAACGATGCACATTTATGTGACATACCTTAGTACCAAAATTTATTTTATTATTTTTAAAATTAGAAAAGCTTTAGAAGTGATTTATCGACTATTGTCTTAAAACTAAATCTTCTCGTAAACTACTGCACGAATTATATAAAAAACTAATAAAAAGAAAATTTGAGGCCCTTTAAGATAAGGTATCACTTGATCCCATTTCCCATTTGAACTTTTACGTTTGTATTGGTAGTAGTAACCCTGAAGAAGTAAATTTTAATTAGTCTCCGTTTCGGCCAATTTCGGTAAAAAATCAAGTTTTTGCGGCAGTTTCGGTTTTGGCCAAAATTGGCCGAAACTGAAAATTATTTCGAAAGTTGTCGTGGGCGCTCGTCTAGCTTCGTATCTCGCGGCAACGGTCTCTTAATTGAGATAATTATAAAAAAATAATTATGTTTTTTAAAAATAAATGATTTAAACAAAAAATTATACAGTATTTTTATTTCATGTCCCTAATTAATGCAGAATAATGGGATATACGGCCTAAATTTTAGTATTTTAAAGTATTTTATAGTTGACTACGTGAATGGCCCAATATTCGGTTTCGGCCGAAAAACCAGTTTCGGTAAGAATCAAATTTTAACACAAAAGTATGTCTTCCTAAATATAGTTCCAAAGCTAGTGAACCCTTCGAGTAACGTTTTGCCTGTATTTCGGGAAATTTCTATAGTGATGAATCATAGCATACTAAGTACGACAAACATCACCTGGCAAGCATCAGCCCTGCACATCATTACCCTGTATATTTTTGAAAGTTTAAAAAATATATGGACATATAAAAAACTTGGCGCTGTAAACTTGAAATTTTTTAGGATTTAGTTTATTTATAGTAAGATTTGAAAAAAATTGACAGGTGTTTTTGATGAGAACAAGTACCTGCCATGCGAACTGAAAGGTGTGGTGTACAGTGCATATCTTTGATGTCCCCCCTTTTTATTTTTTTTCGGATTAATTTGAAAAAATTCAAACTTTTGGATATGAAATTTATGCATAAATACTATATTTAGGAGTAAAATTGACAGATGAAAATTTCAATATAAACTCTGGACGTCATCTTGGAAAAAAGTTAAATGGAAAGGGGTCTTCCACTTAATACATCATTTTAAAGCTCCTGACGAGTACTTTATAAATTACCTAAATACCTGATTTGGATGGTTATATTTCCAAAACTAATAAAGTTAGAAGTTGTTAATGTGGTATTTTCTTAAAGCTCTTTTCAAGATCTTTTTAATGGTAATATAATTTTCAAAGTGCCACAAGACCCCCTTTCCATTTAACTTTTTTAAAGATGGCGTCCAGCCGCCATATTGAAATTTTCATCTCTCAATTTTACTCTAACATATAGTATTTATGCTTTAATTTTAATCCCAAAGTCTAACTTTTTTAAAATTTATCCGTAAAAAAATAAAAAGGGGGACATCAAAGATATGCACTGTAAACCACACCTTTCAGTTCGCCTGCCAGGTAGGTACTTGTGCTTATCGAAAACGCCTGTCAATTTTTTTCAAATCTTACTATAATAGAACTTAATCCTAAAAAATTTCAAACTTACAGTTCCAAGTTTTTTTATTATTTTTTTAACTTTCAAAAATATACAGGGTGATGATGTGCAGAGCTGATGCTTTCCAGGTGATTATTGTCGTACTTAACATGCTATGCCTCATCACTATACAAATTTCTAGCCTTATAGGCCTAACGTTCCTCGAAGGGTTCACCAGCTCTCCTACTAATATGAACATCGCCGTATTTTGGGATTTTTTTATAAGTGTATAAACCACAGAATTATACGAGGTGAACCGCTTTCATTAAAATGTACAATATAATAAGCTGTAATTAGTGGCATACTAAAAATTGGTTGATATTTATTTTGATAGTATTTTTTAAGTTGGCTTTTACTCTTATTAAGCGAATCATAACTGTGTACGTATACCTACTTAGACATAGTTCTTTGATGAAGTATTACCAAAATGGCTACTACGGGAAGTTAGAAATAGTCGTTGCATTTGTTTTACTTTTGTTCACTTAAATCAGTCACAAAATTACTTGCTACTTTTTTTACATTTACGTAAAATATCTACTATGTAACGAATGCAACTACTCAACTAAACAATTTTTGCAAGACAGTATACTTGTTAATTTTACAGAGCACTGGTTATGAAGGAGTATATATACAGGATGATGAGTCATTAATTTTAACACCTTGTGAAAGTCATAAGAAAAATAGAATTTATCAACGAATGTTCGTATGATCTTTCGAAACATTCGTCCACGGCGCGGCGTGTCTAAAAACAGGAAATAATTGTTTACTACTGAGATTATTTATATCTATTAAAACATTCTGGCTTTAAAATAGCACATATGGATAAAAACAATGAAATGATGGGACACATTATTAATCTCATTAACTTATAGTCCGGGAGGTAGAAACGAAGAAGTAGAAAACAATCATTTTAGGTTGACTGATTTTTTGATATTTTGTTCTCCCTTTTCTTGTAGGTAGATCCTCGGCTGTCTGGATGATGGTAGCGATTGCGCCCAGTTATGACCTTGACATTTAGCGCTGTCACTATGCAGACCTTGGTCATATATTATCGTTCCAAATTTTATTAAAAAATACCGAACGGTTCAGAAGTTAGGACACAACTGTATAATTACCAATGATAAAAGTGTCTGACAAAAAAAAATATATGTTTGGTAAACCTATCTAAAGACAAGAAATGGAAAATTAGGTTTCTTAAAATGTTTTCAAAACCTTGGATTATTACCTGTACAGGTAGGACGCGAACTATTAAACGCAACCACTACCGCCAGCCAGACAATTCAGGGTCTATTCAAAGAGGAAGGAGAACAACATATCAAGAAATCAGCTGACCTGAAATTCTTTTTCGAAAACGTTGCTACCTCCTATACTATTACAGGGAGTAGCGGGAAAATGTAATCGCAGTACCTACGTCATTTAAATTATTAAATTGTATATTTTTTAAGTAATTTTAAATAACCGCTCTATTTAAAAACTTTTAAGTACATGATTTTTGGTAAATCGACTTCTCGTTACGAGTCCTATAAAATCTTAAAATAAATGACTTTGAGGGCACCCTGTACCCCCTCTAAGAAATGCATGGGTGTTATGATCTGAAAATGTTATCTTCTAATATTTGTTTTCATATAAAAAATAAAGTAATACAAACAATATTAGCAAAGTGTATAATTTTGTATCAATAAAAACATGTAAACTGTATAGTGTATATTATTTTGAGCTTAAACTGTACGTATTATATTTCTATGACGTCAGCTAATCTTAAATTGTGATTTATTTGGGATGATATCCTATAAATATAGGATGCCATCCGAAATAAGTTAGAATTTAAGATATTCTCTCTTGCAAGTATCTGTTTTATATTAATAATTACCTATTAAAAAATATACACGTCTACAGGGTGTATCACGGTCGACAGTACCTTAGACGTTTACGGAAAACGGGATTTTTTGAAAATTTAGCAACATAGATAGTTGCTTGTGATCTAACAATCTAAGATATGTTTAATGATGCAGCGTTGCCGCTTAAAAAAAAGTAGAATTATCTTTTATATTTCAAACGGAACACCCTGTATATTTTATTATTTTTGGATCCGCCATTGCCTTCTGAATCTTTTTGCCTCACAGTATCATATAGGTACATTATTTTTTACATTTTTTGTTCAAAACATATCTATAATGAAATGGCTTAAAGATTGCCATGAAATATCGTGGCACACTAACTATCAAATAATCCATAATGTTATTTTTAGTCACGACATTTCATGGCTATATTTTATAAATACTTGGTTTAATCATAGAAACCATAACATTTAGGTATAGGAAGGTTTATTTATTTATAAATATATATATATATATATATATATATATATATATATATATATATATATATATATATATATATATATATATATATATATATATATATATATATATATATATATATATATATATATATATATATATATATATATATATATATATATATATATATATATATATATATATGTATATATATATATATATATATATATATATATATATATATGTATATATATATATATATATATATATATATATATATATATATATATATATATATATATATATATATATATATATATATATATATATAAATATATATACTTGGAATAGGTTGCGACACATCATCGACTTTACGCGGTTCGAGGTCGGGGACGCAAGTGAAAGCACTGTACCGTGAAAAGTTGGCAAGACTGGGTAACGTCATTATATTTTGACAGCTGATATGATTAATCTTAATTTTTATGTAGAAGAGGTTGCGACTTAATAATGATTAAAAAGTGTTTTGAAAACGGTTATTCTTATAATACTATAAACTGTATTTATTCGGCACTGATGAACATAGCCGATAAATTGTCACTGTTACGTCAACACACGTCAAATCAATATGGCCGTATGTCGCGACCCTATATAGACGGACTCTGTAGGAGCATGATATATCATTTTAAAGGCTTGTGTTGATCCTTTAGTTTTTTTTTGAGAATATACCGGGTGTTCCATTAAAAATACTTTAATATTTTTATATCTAGAAAAAAATCACGAATTTTAAGCGACCCCTTGTATAATTCACAACAAATTGCTACATACATAAACATTGCAGAGGACCTTCAGATGCTACACACTCTGAATGTCAAGTTTCCACCAATGCAGATAGAGTAATAAAAGCCATTTAATTATAGTTATATGTTTTAAACAAAAAATATGTAAAATATCAAAGATGATTTTATTTATATTTCAGAACGTTAGATTACAAGCAACTACCTACGTTGCCAAATTTTCTAAAAATCCAATGTCCCGTTTTCCGCAAATGTCTAAGATACCATCGACCGTAATTACACCCTGTAAATGCTTTAGATAAATAAATCCGTTATATTTAAATAAATTAAAAAGGAACTTTTAACACAAAAAATAGGTATAACTAGCATTAAAAGGCATACTAAAATAATTTGTAAAAAAGTTGACATGCTTTTTAATGCGTTTTGTGAATTATGATATATTTTGATATTATTTACATAATTGACCTTCTTAATATTTAGATTTTTACACGTTAAGCCTCAGTGCTCCATAAAATTTTAATAACACTACATAACGCTCTATTTAAAAAGACCTAGATGGTAAGTAAAAAGGACAGATTGATTTAGTATGCAAGCGGAATTATAATTCATTATTACAAGTTTTTCAACATCTTAGTATTTAAATCTAATATCTTATATCACTTATATTGTTAAAACGTTTAAAGAAGGATGTGACTAGTTACTCCAATTTAATCATGTATACCCTTGTAAAAATTAATTTCGTAGGTATACCAACGAATATAGGCTACATGCTATGTGTTATTTATTTTTATTTTTTGAACACTTGCTAAAATGGTTGGACTAAAAAACGATGTATAAATTTTAATTTAAAACTTTTAAAAGACACTACACACTAGTTTATGCAATACATTTTTAAGTAAACATTTTCGATTCTCGTTAATATGTTATAAATTTTACGAAAATCTTACCGATTTTATTTGATATCACTGATATTGAAAATGGCTGCTCTTCTTTTTATAAAGTAGGAGCTTGTGAAGGGCAGATTTTATACAGGGCTATTTTTAAGTTGGTACTTTCTTTTTAACACTGTAAAGTATGTAAAAGAATAAAAACCTTTTTAAAATAAAATTATGTTCGAAAATCCTTTGTTTCTGTTTTTAGGTGTTAAAGTTTTAAGAAAAAATTATCATAACTTTCCCACCACTCCAGATATTTCCACAAAATTTGATAGATATACTTCTTTTGATCATTAAATTACATTTTAACTGTACAAGTTAAAAAATAAAAAAAAATTGCAGTGTCCTTTGAACAAGACTTTTTAAAGAAAAAAATTGGCATGCCCATGCTTATTCTTCGAATGAATATTATTTTTTAAAACTTATTTACATTGTGGCATTTTATTTTTAAAAGTTTAACACCCTGTATCTCGGAAACGAAACATTTTCGCACATAATTTTTATTTGTTAAAATTTCTTATTTTCTTTCATTTTATACAGTGTTAAAAAGAATGTACCAACTTAAAAATAACCCTGTATATGTTACTTGAGTACCTATTAGAAGGCATTTCCTCAGTCGCCAGACAATGGTAAAAGAGTGTTTAAGAATATAGATTGTTTTTATCTGAAAAGTCATTAATATTTTTATGACAATAAAGCTTATTATGGTTATTATTATTAAAAACCTAAATAAAAATTGTAATCTTATAGGGACGTAGTTTATACAAAAATGATTAGTGGGTAATAGTACAGAGTTTTCATTTATATTTTGACACCCCCATTAAACTATAACCGAGAAGAATAGAAAAAAAAGAAACAAATGAACAATAAAAACTGAAAAATGAAAAGGTAAACTTTTTTTAATGGGACATCCTGTATATTTTGTCACCATTAAAAAGATCTTTAAAAAAATACCACATTTGATATATTTCTTTAATAGTTTCGAAAATACGACAATTAAATTCTGAATATAATTTCCATTACATCTACAGTCTCAGCTTAGTGCCATTGGTAGGTATAATAGATATTAAATCTACTATTTTATTGATTTAAGTAGTCATATTTCGAAAACTATTAAAGATAGATGTATTAAACGTGGTATTTTTGTAAAGTTGTTTAAATATACTTTTCTTTTTAATTTTGGAAAATTACGAATTAGCCGTTTGAAAAATGTTTTCAGAACTTTTCTTATGCAAATTAAACTTTGTGGACAAAAGTTTTAATTTAACTAATACAATTTAAAATAGACGTTTTTGCCTCATCTATCGTTGTTGCATATAAAATTGTTTATTTTAGCCCTCTAAAATAATATTTTTCTAATAGTAGGGGAGCCCACGATGCTAAATGGGGATTTACTCAAGCTTCATAGAGACCTATGGGATTGCAAAGCTTATATGATCAGAAGAAAAAAAATGTTTACCTTTTCATCGGTGGGGGAAGCGGCTAAAGATTTTTAAATATATCAAAAAATACAAAAAATGGTCTTGTATACAGGGCTCATATTTGGTGGGGGTACTTAACCGGATACAAGGTATCCTTCGGTTTGTATTTTGTGGTAGTAAATCCCGAAATACCCTCTTGGGCTCCCTACCATGTTAAATATAAAACCTTAAAAATGTTATATCATAATCACTTCCTTATATATTTTATTTCTTTCGTGTTTCTGGAAAACCACATAATATATAAAGATATTTATCAATAAAAATACTAAGAATGTCGAAAAACCTGTTAAATCTATCACACCGACTTTATCTAGACATATTTTAATTTGCAATTCCTATTTAACATTATATTTAACAAGTTTTTAGTTTTAAAAATATGTTGATTGATTTTTCTGATTTAAGCCTTTAGCGACAAGGACTTTATTATTGTAAGCATCATACTTAAAAATTATTGTTTAAATAAATTGACAAACGGTTAACAGTGGTTAATAGTTAATAGTGCTGTAAAGTACAATTATGTTAAACGTGAAGTAAAATAAATTATTTGCAGCAACATTTTAAATTATTTACGAAACTTCAAGCCATCATAACTTTAGGCAATCTTGCTGCAAAGCTTCTTACTTGGAGTAACCAAAATTTATAAGCATTTCGCCTGATTTTTCAGGCCTTTTGTAACTAAACCGCGCCCAATTAAAAAATGATAGAAGTCAAAGGAACCACACTGTCTTTAAAACCAACTACAGCGCCAATAACGTTCCTCTATTACTAGAGGTATATTCTAAAGGTACGTATCCACCAAAACAACAAAAACTTTTTGTTTATCTTTCATGTTTCCAAAAATGTCTTAATAAGTTGGTTATTGTTTTAACAACACAATACAAATTATTCTGTGTGTTCCGTGTTTCCATTTCAAGTTGAAACATACCTTGGAACAAATTAAGTTGTTGTTGCAGTGAAGACATTCAATTCTTAAAGTTTCGCGAAGTGCAGACTTTCACGACAATGTGTCAACGTAAAAGGATGAAGAAAACTAAAATTGTTTCTGATTTTAGTTTCTTTAGTGGTGGAGACAAAAAGTTGAAACCTGTTGACATTTGTTCGGCAATTTTGGAACACAAAGCAACATTTACTAACAAAAAGTTTCTCAATTGCTTTGGTGGATACGTACGTGAAGACCCAGCCAACAACAACTTTTTGTTATATTTCTAGAAATGTAATAGAGAAGTCAAATAAATTAAAAAACTAAAAAATATAATGACTTTAATGGGTATCCCAATATTGTGCGTATTACTTTAAGTTATTAAAAAAATATAAAGGGCCATCCAGATTAAAAGTTTGCCGTTAGTAACAGTGCTATTACACAAATTAAAAGTTTATGTGAATAAGTAAACTAGTAGCATTTTTACCGCTCTTCGAGGTTAAATATTAGAAAAAAACAATTTACATTTGTTTTATGGAGGTACAGAGTATATTAATAAAGAAAAATTATATGAGACATTCTGTATATTTTATCACCATTAAAAAGATATTTAAAAGTGCTTTAAAAAAGTACCTATCACAGATGCCTGTCTCTTACAATTTAATGAATATGTCGATACAAATCTAAAAATAATGTTTAATTTTTATCACATATACATTTCTTTTTTTTAGATTTGCATGTCAATATTTTTAAATCTATAAAAGATTAATACAGTTAATGTATTTTCCTAAAATTTTAATGGTGATACAATATACAAGGTGTTTCATTTAAAAATGCTAATTTCCTATGAAACTCCTGAGGATGGCCATATTTTTTCAAGCTCTATGATAGATTTTTCGAATAGTAATAAAATATACAGGGTAATACATTTAAAAAAAATGTTATTTCACTCTTTAACTTAACTACACGATTTTCAATTGTCTTTTCTAATCTTTGATCCTAAAGAGCGTTAAACATGCAACTGTTTTGATTATTTAAATAATTTTGTGTTTTGACTGATTAAAATTATTAATAAAAAAATACTTAATCTGGATGGCCATGTATACATTTATAACAATGGAAATTGTCAGGATATTTTAGACTATCCTGCTGCATATAAAAGCAACTTCTTAGTTTCTGGAACATCGTAAAGATGTCCGAATAGGCAGAATGACCTATAAAGTTCTAGTTACAGTTTTCCCAGCTCTTCATTATGAACAAAATGCGACATGTCAGAGATCGCCCAAAAAACTTCCTCCGACTAGACAGTGTTGCCGCCAAGGTATCCGAGATACTTCGGATATGAATTTTATGACTAATTTTAAGCAAAAAATATTCCATTTGCTTTTTCCGAATTCTTAACGGTTCTTGAATTATCTGGGTTTAAAGTTTAAACTTTAAGAGAAATTGTAATTTATTTTAATAAAAACGTAATGACAGTGCAATTCTTTATTAAATATGCTCTATATGACGTCCGCCCTGTGCACTGCAAAAGAATTAATTTAATCCGTTATCGCAGCTCTTGTTCTTAGTTGTAGTTCACCATATTATTTTTATTTCATAAAAGATTGCACAAATCTTCTGAATGAGTTGATCCTTATTATTAGTTGTCAATGATGACAATGTACCAACAAATAATCATTCTTATAACTTAGGGTACAAAATATTAAATAACCAAAGCAAACTAGTTGCATCAATGTTATTTTATTACTCTAGAATTTGTCTTGTCAACTTTAAACCCAAATAACTCATGAAACCTTACAAATTCGGAAAAAGAATAATTTAGGCTTAAAATTAGTCATAGAATTCATATCCAAAGTATCTCGGATACCTCAGTGGCCAAGCTGTATTTTATTAAGTAAACTGAAATTAAAACATGTTTAAATGCTATCAGAAATTCCTATAAATACCAACTTTGACTTTAATATTAAAATAAAACAACCTAATAACCTCAACAGCACTATTAAATATTTGTAACAGCATACTAAATCTTAAAGTGGAAGGAAACATTAGAAAATATTACAAAACATTCAGTAAGAAAAAAGTGCTATAAACATTGTAAGAAAAGTACCTAAAGTAACAAACAAGTTAAATTTATTCACTTTATAATTTGTATCTCACTTAAAATTAATTGAATCACAGACAAAAATAAGCTTGGCCAGTCAACTTTTTATAATTTAAAGTTTTTTTTTAATTTATTTTAAAATTTTATTAGCTATTTTAAAAACCTCTTGTGTCGAATATAAGGCATTTTGTTCATGTCATTTTTTAGAAAAAAAAACAAAAATAATTATAAAACTAGGTTTAACCAATTTTAATTTTCCAGCAACTTAAAAACAAAAGATATTTATGTTCAAAAAGTTTTTAAAAGTTTTAGGAGGGAACTATCTTTTTAAAAATTTAAACAAATATTTTGTGGACGCGTGCCCACTTCGTCGGGCGTTAATATCTGAACTTTTTGTTTATTTTAGTGACCTTTTACCGTCAATGGTTTATTCATAGTAAAATATAGACTATAATACTCTTGAATAGTGTAGTTTTCTGATTGTGAAAAAATTGTTTGATAGGTTTAGTACAAACAAACTCACAAACAAACCCATAAACAAACTAAGTTACAAACTTTACCCCTTTATATATTAGTATAAATTTTAACTCATTCATATTTTAAAAATATGAACTAATTAGAAATAATCGATTTTACTTAAGTAAACAAGTAAGTATTGTTTTGATAAATATTTAATAAAATGTATGCAAATATCCATATGATTAGGATCGACATAATAGCACATTAAGGTTTTTCCGTACAAGAAAAATGTTCTTTAAATTCAATCTGAACTGATTTTTCGTTTTTTTATCCGGATTTTGGTTAGTTCTTGTTAGTTCTGGTTAGTTACCTTTTAAGCGAGTTGTAGGTTATTTCATTAAGATTAATATTCAGTACCGGAACATTAAAAAAGATTTAAGGGATTTGTTGCTATACAGAGAAGAATCAAGTGTTGCGTTGTGACCTAAATTTTTTGATTAATTTACCGTTACATTTTGTTAGCAGTGTATTTGATTTTAAAGCCTTAACATTTTTTTTTATTAAATTAATATCATCATTCTAAAAGGCAACACACATTAAAAAAAAACAATGATATTTTTGTACCGGGTGTAAAGTTATAATTTTACACCTCCCTTAAAATTTTTAAATTTTATGATACCAAATACATAAAAATATAAGTTAAAGTTAGTTTTGTAGTTTCCAAATCAGTAATAGGATTTTTATTATCTCGTAAGATATACAAAGTACGACAAAAGATCAAGAGCTTTAAAAAAATAGTACATAAAATTTGATATACGTGTTTATATTTATTAGTTTCGAAAATATAGGCATCCAAATCTTAAGTTTCCCCAATATTTCGTAATATGTATTTATTTATTTTTACCCTGGGCAGGTTTGTCGTGCTGAATATGCTTGAACTATAACATAATATATTATAACACATAAGAACAACTGTTATACGCAGAGACTGCATAGTCTGGCATGTTCAGCAAAATAAATGTGTCCCTTAATTATGACGTGTGTAAATACAATTGTATATTGACATGAATAAATAAGTTTGAAGCTTGAAGTTTGATAACATATGTATATTACGAACATTATAATTAAATTGCATTGCCTTTCTTTTAATTTACATTTTCATTTAGAATAGAAAAACTGATATAAAAAACGGTTTAGAAATGGAGCTTTAATATGTAATACACTAGGAAAATATTTTGACGTTAAATTATTTTACAGGATCTCTGGAAAATCTTATAAAACTTTTTGCAATCCCATATTTAAACAATAATCTTGATGAAAGGAGTTATAACAGGACCAAAAGATAATCGAGATCGGTCAGAAAACCAATAAGTAATTAAAGATTGAATTTCATTAACTTTTTTATTATCCAAGGTCATTATCTTAGTCTGGAAAATTGTCATAAAAAATTGTACTATTACGTTGCTCGCCTTAATACTCGTACACAAGAGACTCTTAACACTCGCACATAGTTTTTACGCAAACTTTTTAGAAATAATTATTAACGAAACGTACTTTAAGTTTTTATGTTTAATTCGTATTGCTGTATTCATTGACTACCAGTTACTCGATTCGATTGAAACTTATAACACAACTTTGTTTAAGTCAATCGTAACTTATCTCGCACTTAACACCCGTTTTATTAATAGTTTTTTTCGTAACAGTATATTTTTACACTAACAAAAATGTTTATAGCGGACTAGAATGTTTTATCACTTGCGTAGGTATGCAATTATAAAATATTGCAAATGACTTGGGAATTCTAAGGCATTACCTTATTTCTAAAAACAAAAAAAGCACTATTACATAAAAAAGGTCAAATGTCTTATTAAAGAAAAAAAATTAGTTTTGTTTTTATTTAATTATATAACCTTAGGGATATGAAATTTATGCATTAATACTATATTTTAGAGTAAAATTGACAGACGAACATTTTAAGATTTCTGCTGGACGCCCTCTTAAAAGAAAGTTAAATAAAAAGGGATTTTCGTGCCACAATATTTTAAAGCTCCTGAAAATTACTTTATAACCGTAAAATATTTAGTTAATACGCTTAACCTACTACAAAATGGCGGTACTATAAAAGTTACCTATATTGGTGGTTTTAGATGGCCATATTTTCAGAACCAATAAAGGTAGAGTTTTATAATGTGGTATTTACTTAAAGCTCTTTATTACATTTGTTTTTATAGGTAATACTGGTGATAATATATAGGGTGAGTCAAGAAGTAAGCATGTTTATAATGAAGCACCCTGTATATTATTATCATTATTAAAAAGATCTATAAAAAAGCTTAAAAAATACCATATTAGGCACATCTAATTTAATTACATATATATATATTATAAAGTACCTGTCAGGAGCTTTAAAATGACGTGCCACAAGACCCCCTTTCCTTTTTTTTAGGAGATTAACTTTTCATCTGTCAATTTCACTCTAAAATATAGTAGTTATGCATTTATTTTATATCCCAAAGTTTTCGTTTTCTACATTGATCCGTTCAAAAAATAAAATAAAGAAAAAAATCATAAAAAATGCACTGTATATAATTTTAAAATAAACTTTTTTCCACATAATCTGATTTAGAAAACTAAAACAAATGCCAACATTTTTACGTTTTTTTGAAGAACAAAAAAATAATTAACGATTAAAAGATTTTGACCTTCACTAATCAAAATTTTGTTTTTTATTTATTAAAAATGAAAGTAATGATGTGCAATTTTTTCTTTGCTTTGTGATAAAAATCAGTAAAAACATTTTTTGGACTGACTTAAAGAAACAAGTTAATCCCTTATAAACCTATTCCCAATATTTTGGAATTATAACATATCATTATACACAAAAAGCAAAAATATTCTTCAAATTGATTTAAATCTCAAAATTTCGAAGAGAGTAATATTTTTTGCGTCTATTAAAATTTATATGCATCACTTTTTGTTCTGTTTAATTTTATATATTGGTTTAGTTTCGATTTTTAGTCACAGCATAATCTTTTAGGAGTTTCCATACCAAAAGGTCTGCTAAACGGAACTGCATTGATCTATTAGCTAATTTAGGCAACGACCCAAATATCTGAAAAGAAAATATTTATAAATATAGTATAAATATTTTGTTTTAATATAAAATTAGTTTTACGTAAAAGGGTTTTTACAACCTTTTTTAGTTCAATTCAAAATAAACCCACATGGTAAGAGTGTTTAAACAAAATAAGCGATTTTGAGTTTGTATATACAGGGTGTATCTTAAAGACATCCTAATATTTAAGGTGGTGATTCTTGGACTCATTTAAAAAAAATTCTTTGGGCGTATGTTCTGAACATCTTAACTTTGGAGATACCGAGGGTTAAAATTTTCAGTACTAATACTAATACCTATTTAAGTAAACCATATTTAAATAAGTATGAATTGTTGTTATATACCTATTGCTAATAAAGAATAAAAAAATATATTTTTAAAAGAAAAAGTTCCGATAATGCTTTTGCGTCTTAAAACATGCAATTAAGTAATTTTTTTCTTTTAAAGTAAAGAAGACACGAAAAAAATAGGGCACATAAAAGCTGTGTTTTCATTTTTTTAATGTAAAAGAAGTCAGTGGCGTTCCATTTTTTTGCTATACATATTTCTTTAGTTGCCGCTCGAGACGCCACTGGACTAATTAAATGTAATTAAGTTAATGATAAATCCCCCTTTTAACGACATAAATAACATTACCAAATTCTTTTTTTTCAAGTTATCTCTGTATCACAAAAGTTAAGACGTTTAGGACATTATATACATAGTTTTTCTTCAAATGAGTCCCATAATCATTAAGAAATAATTAAATTTATTTAATTTAAGGTGGGGTGTACCTACAAACACAAATTGACCCAAGAACGGGGAATTAGAAAAGAGAGAGACTTATAAGAAGTTTTTTTATATTTTAACCAAAAACCTAATATAATAAATTTTAACATCAAAAACTGTATACATTCAGCCGATGTTTATAGAGTTTTACGACAGACATTTTATTGAAATTAAGAAAACAACGGTATATTCTAAACAGTATGTGGCAAAACATTTTTTTAATATATATTGCCAAGCAAAATAAATGGGCATAAGGTAAAATGTTAAATAAAACAGAAAAAATAAACTAAGTTAGTTTAATTGTAAATGCCTAAAATAGTCCCCATATTTCATCGGCCATATGTTACCGAAGAAATAGTGTTTATACTTCTATATAGTGCATTTCTTTAATGTCTCCCCCTCAATTTTTTTAACGGATCAATTAAAAAAGTAAAATTTTGGGATTTGAAATTGATGCATAAATGCTGTATTTTAGAGTGAAATTGACAGATGAAAATTTGAAGATGGCGTTTGGGCGCCATCTTTGGAAAAAAATTAAATTTAAAGAGGGGTCTTGTGGCACATTACTTTAAAGCTCTTGACGAGTACTTTACAATCCTAGAATATAAAGTCAACAACTTCACCTTATATAAAATGGCGGTACTTTAAAAATTACCTTAATACCTGATTTGGACGGCCATATTTCCAAAACTAATAAAGTCAGATGTACTAAATCTGGTTAGTTCCATTTTTCCAATGTCTTTTAAAATATCTTTTTAATGGTAGTATAATATACAGGGTGCTTCTTAAAAAAATATGTACTTTTTTTACCCTGTATATTATAACAAGTATTACCATTAAAAAATATTTTAAAGAGCTTTAAGAAAACATCGTAATAGGCACATCTAACTATATTAGTTTCGGAAATATGGCCATTTTGTATTGGGTAAAGATATTGACTTTATATTCTAGGGTTATAAAGTAATCGTAGGGAGCTTTAAAATAATGTACCACAAGACCCCTCTTTCGATTTAACTTTTTTCCAAGATGGCGCCCAGCCGCATCTTGAAATTTCCGTCTGTCAATTTCACTCCTAAATATAGTATTTATGCATCAATTTCATATCCCAAAGTTTAACTTTTTGAATTAATCCGTTCAAAAATAAGAAGAGGGGAAACATTAGAAAAATGCACTGTGTCCGTGAGGTAAAGCCTGCCTGTATAAATTTTATGTTACAGTATGTTATAATGTTTTTCACATACATACCTTCGAATGCTACGCGGACGGATGCACATGACCTTTTGATATGGAATTTGGATGACGGCAGACGGGAGGCGTTGAGGTGGTACCCATTGTGGCCAGTCCTGGAAGCAAGCGAGTTTCTTCTGTAGGCGAATAGTTCGCTTCATCCATAGGAGGTGGTGGAGGACAAATGTACAGCGGCACCTAAGTTTAATATGATTATTATTTACCTAATGTTAAAGATACTAAGTTACTATTTTAAAAACCGTTTATTTTAAACATCAATAACAACTAGCTAAATGATTTTCCCGTAGGATACACATCTTTTATATTAAAAGGCTCTAATAAAATGAATATTTTAATGTTCTTTTATTATTACATATTATAACCTTAAGCATAACTCCAAACTAAACTAAAGGTTTGGTTTAGAGTTATCCATTTCTGATGAGAATATAGGATAGGTTGGAAGCGCTCGACAGCAATTAGAAAAAGCAAATTTATACCCATTACTAAAGTTCCTTTCCCTTCGAAAGCATAACAATACAAATTTAAAGCATATACGAAATTTTTTGTAATTTAATTTTTTATTTTTCATTAAACTAAATATTTTATGCTGCTAATATTCTGTTGTACACACATGTCCGAATTTTGGCTTCCTGTTAAAAAATAAAAGTTGACCTAATAACCCTATTTTTAACTGTTCATATGCCAAACATTAAATATTTTTATAATATTTTATAGTTAATCCAATCCAATAACAAAATAATACCTTAATATAGGTTTTAAAATAATATAATATACAACTTAGAAAAAACTAGCATCTAGAATTAATGTATCAAACTTAAGTTAATTATGCTGTGTTAGATATAACAATATTTGCTATAAAAACCCACGTTGAGAATTTATACACTCATAAACTGCAGTGTGTAGTAGTACATCAAAAAATAAGAGACGCTTATTTTTTTATCAGCCACATACTTTTAAGGGGTAAAATGCACCCTATAAAATTGTTTTTTGTTTTAATATCTTGAGAAAAATAAATAGAGCTTAATAGAGTTTTTGGTAAATAAAATTATGGTTTTGATTTCGTAAAGTTATTTCAATTTGTTTTCAAAATATTTGGAAAAAACAATTCTAAGGGTGAATTTCATTAGTGCATTCACCCCTTAAAAGTGTTTAATGGACGAAAAAATACTTGTCTCTTATTTTTTGATGTACTACAACATATTGCAGTCTTATCAAAATCAGACAGGGACATCGACTCTTAATATGCCTTTAATTAAGAAGTCGACGTCTTTTGAGCAAATCTGCTAAAGGACGTGATTGGTAAGGTAATTTACTAACGATACCATATGTGTCTTATCGGATACAGATCCGGATAACGTGGAGGCCAAGAAAGAACATGAATATTATCTAATCAAGCCATAGACATATGCTGTCTTTTATTGCCCTGCTGAAATAAGACGTTAGCAACACGCTGGACGTAGGGTATAGCAGTTTGCTCTAACACTCCCTTTATGTAACGCACGTTTGTTATGGATCCTTAAATAAATACTGAAAAAGATCTACTGCCAGCCCATATGGCTACCCATATTAAAACACCTACAGTTCTGGTTAGTTCGAGCCACTTGCTGCTTAACCTAAATACTTTTTTCTCCTCGAAGCTTTTTGACCTATTTTTGCCTATTGTACTTCCCTTAGCAGAATTGAAATTCATTAAAAACACTACCAAATTACATTCTCTAAATTATCATTTTCTTTTGTATTGCTACTTAACTTTTTAATATATTTGAGACAATGTTTCTAGGTGTTTTAATTTTTATGACAAGTAGTATACAAAGGTAAAAAGAGTAACAATATGCCCTTGGATATATGTACACCTAAAGTTTCAAATTCTTGATGTAGGAAGATAGGATTACAATTATTTTCTCCTATTATTTCCAAAAATTGCTTTTTACATAAAAACACCGAAATTCGCATTGCTAGCAAAACGCCCGGAAAATTATTAAAGACGCCTTATAGCCAACTTACGTAGTTTGGCGATGCCTACGTCACAATATACAGGGTGGTCCCTAAGTAATGAGCCAAAATTCACCTGGAGAATTGTAACGTTAAAATATTGCGATAATATTTAATACATTTTAAATATTGTAATAAAATTCGGTATCAAGGGGTTTTCTGGCATAAGCTATTCAAATTTAATGTTAATTTTTGGGTGCTACGCTACGTCACCTACGCTACTTTCAATCTTTCTTAAACGTTTCAACCATTTTTGTGCTACTCTGTATGTACCATTTAAGTAAGCCAGTAAATTCTTCTATGTTTTCTATACAAAAAAGGTGTACATTGTAAAAATAGCTCAAAGCCACCGTTTTCAAGATATTTGCATTTAAGTGGTTTAGTGCAACCAAAAGGTATATGGATAACTACATTAATTTATTCGTTTATAATGGGGCAGTTGTAGTTATGGCTAATACGCTGTTTTTAAAGGCATTTTTGTGTTGCACTAAATAACTTAATGACGAATATCTAGAAAACGGTTGCTCAGAGCGATTCTTACAAAGTATATTTTTTTGTGTAAAAGGAATTGAAGAGTTCAATATTTGACTCGGATGGTACATACAGAGGAGCACAGAAAGTTGCGACATTTTAGAGAAATTTAAGTAATGTAGGTAGCGTCCTCAGGTTAAAACTTAAAAATTAACATCAGATATTAATAGTTCATGTTAGAAAACTCCTAAATACCGAGTTTTATTTTAATACTCAAAACGTATTAAATATTTTTGGAACAATTTAAAAATATTTTTGCAACTTTAACACCCTGTATCTCACTCAATATTACCTTTGGTACTAAGGTAAGTTTGGTTAAATCGCAATATTTTAACGTCGCAATTCTTCAGTTAAATTTTGGCCCATTACTTAACCTACCCTGTATATAAGCTATGAAATCATAGTTTTTAACAATGCTAAATTTTAATTAACAGCCGGTTATTTATAGGTAAAGAAAACACATTTTTTTCATTGCTAATATGCAATGCATTAATGTTTAAACCTTGGTAACTAAATAATATTTTTATATCCTGGTCACTATTCTAATAAAGACAAAATTAATTTTAACATTACAACATAAAACTAGTGCTATTTTAAAGACTATACTAATAATAAAAATACATCCTAGTTGTCATCTAATTTTATACAGTCCCCAGAAAATTGATCGCATATCCACGATTTTTTCCATAAGTTTCAATAGAAAAATACGTTAAATGACCATATCTCGCTTAATCATTAAGGTATCAAGTCAATAAAAAAATGTTAAGGAAAGTTTAAGCTATACCTTTGGAGTACTCGTTGTAATTTACTGTTAACAATACATCCTATAGGATGTTAAAAAGTTTTAGTAACAATGTCATAATTTTTATTTGCCCTCTACGATGTGATGTGTTAAAGGGGGTAATCAAATTTGTGATTATAAAATATTAGAAGTGAGTAAGGGTATAACTTATACACAAGGGATATTACTCCACATCAACCATATTACAGGGTGATTAAAAATTCTTAATTTTTTTAATAGCCCATTACGGTATATATTAGGTAGGCAACGATTTTACAAATAGTTTTTCATAAATTACATTTGATTGACTTATTAGATAACCACAAAATTTAATGTGTGAGCCTATATTATTAATGTCTTCAAAATAGTCTGCTATTACTTTATTGTAAAATCAATAGGGGAGCCAATATTCGAAGGTATCAAAATTTACATTGGATTTTCTATAGCCAGTCCGGTGATGCACCACTCCGTTATACTTTAAGGTTTATAAAAATATTGCTTTAATAATTTTTGTTTAGTATTGTTGTTTTAATTTTGTAAATTAAATGCAGTTAAAAGTGGAAATTTTGTAAATAAATAAAAGTAAATCATATCTATTGAAATTGTAAATGCTAAAAGATAAGTGAGTATTATAAAGCTTTATATTACAAGATTTTTTTATAATTTAATAATGTTTGATTTTTTTTAAATGTAATTATTAAATTTTATTTCTAGATAAACAAAGGAGAATATTCCAGACTATAAATATACTATTAAGCAAATAGATTAAATAGGCACCTAAAAATAAAACAAAATGAGAATCATAGGCATTTAAATTGTCACTGCACAATGAGAAGTATAAAACTTAAAATTGTGAATGGATAAAATTTTGATTTAATTATTCTATACTATTATGTAGATAAGCCTAATCGAAACAATATCATGGTTGATTGCATATTTAAATTGTTATTGTATATTTAAAACAAAATTTAAAGTTTTTTGCTGAAGTATTAGACTAGTAAATACCCCTAATTTTATGATTTTTTAAGAACAAGTAGCACGAAATATTCGCGAATGGCAGCCGATTCTACAATGTTGAATACCCAGTATCTCATACGACATAATATAATAATCTCGCTTAACGAATAGGTTTTTAAAGTGACATTACATTGATTTCGCATGCGACACTGCAAAGTTAGATTTTATAATAGATTTACTTGCCTTAAAATGAAAATAACAATTTAAAATCATTAAGTAAGTAAGATAAATCTTAAAAAAAAACAATGTTTTGACATTTATTGTCAAAGTTTTCAGAATATCCGAATATCCTAGAAAAACAGAAAAATATTGAATTTTAAAACCTAAATAATAGTAAGTTTTTATTTTTATTATTTTTATTCCATTTGTCTTGACAACGGTGGCAGATTTGCCACCGAAACGTCGATTTTTAATTATCTTTTTACTTGTTTAAAAATTTTTTGATTTTTTAGTACTTTTAATTTTATTTTGGCGTGTACCCAAATAAATACCATCTATTAAGATAAATCTTGTAATTTAATATGACTTTTGTTATTATTTTTAGGTATATAGAATTACTATGCATAAAAAAGTAACTTATTTGCTGATATGATCTCCTTGTCCTTGTTTAAATGACCATAAAATATTTTTAAGATAAAATATTAAATTATTATGATTATTAAGTTTTATATAGTACATAAAAAAATAATTTTTATTGTTATAGTAGTTTTAAATTAGTAAAACTCATAGATTTAAGGCAGTATTTTTTAAAAGAAGGAAGTGCATAAGTACTAAAATATAGTTTTTTTTCAATTTGAAATTTTAAAAACGATTTTAAAAGACTACGTAATAAAATTTTGTACTTTAAATACTAAAACAATAAAATGCTTAAAAACTTTAAAAAATCAGTTTATTAGAATTTTATCTATTATGCTTATATTTATTTTTCATTTGGTTCTTTAACTCAAAATAACCCTTTTAATTAAATAATTTCATATCATTATTACTTACAGAAACATATTACATAAGTTCTGTTTATATCAACATTATAATACCAAAGTATACGTTGTTAAAAGACAGGCAAATAGGTTATATTTTAAGCTAAGTAACTTAACATGCGTTATTTTAATAACTGTTAGCCAGTCAACTTAAAAAACAACTTACTACCTATTTAACTATAATAATTTAATGGTAACGTGGCTACCGTTTATTATTTCTTAAAATTACCTAATTTATTTTAGACTTTTGCTCCGACAAGACAGTAACGGTATCTATGAAGTCGTAAAATCTAAAGAAAAAAATCACTGTTGTAATTAAGTTTAAGATTTTAAAGGAGATATGTTAAATATTTTTAAAACGATTACCTGGTTTACTTCAGCTGACGGCACCACTTTTCTAATTTCATCTCCTTGCTTATTCATGATATCATCTAACAAAAATAACTGAGACTTAAGCGTTCTAGTCCTATCCAATTCTTGCTGATATGCCGGCGATTGCATTTTTGAGCTTTTGCCTCTACCACTAAGTCGACTTGGTGGAGGAGATGGGGAATAATCAGGTCCGGAATCAAATACACCTTTAAAATAAAAATAATATTTTAGTCAATTAAAATCGCCACAAATATTAAGAATAGGTTATTTAGTATAGTATTTTACAAAAGAATAAATTTGTTATAAATTTTATTTACATTAAAACGTTTTTAAAAGTTATTTTTAATAGTAACACACTAAATTTTGGTAACTTTAAATTTGTTATGTTTTGATTTGTCTATTTATATTTTCAATTAAAATTAATTTATAAATCAAATAACAAAATAGTGTACTAAAACAAATTACTATGTGGTAGAAAGGGAAAAGAAGGATAAAATAAAATTTTGTTGATTAATTATTAAAAAAATAAAATGTATTTATTTGCTCTAGCCATCAATTTTACATTCATTTATAGTCCGCTTATAATTCTGCACAATGATGATTTCTTAAATAAAAACCAACACCCAACTTTAGTTATTTAAAATATTGTTATTGTATTAGACATATCGAATTATCCAAAGTAAATTTCTAAAGTCTCACATACAGAGTGGCCTAATAGGCCAAGGCCAGGAAAGTTCAATGTTGGTGTTTTTTAACAAAATATGCCAAATGCTTTATATAAAAGTTAAAAAGTTATAAAATATATATATTTTGGTGTATACAGAGGTCTCCATTTTATGAGAAACTCAAAATACTTTTAGGACATGTACGTCCATGTGGAATCTCTAAATTTTTTATAAAAACATATTTTATC
The DNA here is from genome assembly GCA_014170235.1 of Listronotus bonariensis. Lineage (NCBI taxonomy): Eukaryota > Metazoa > Arthropoda > Insecta > Coleoptera > Curculionidae > Listronotus > Listronotus bonariensis. Next base: position 14,887 of record JACEGR010003491.1, on the reverse strand, counting down.
ATAACTTGTTAAACAACGGCAATATTGGACTTCCTTAGATTATTGAGCTATCATGTCTATTTATTTATTTATTTCAACAGAAAAAGCCATTTTTACAAAAAATAACCACAACAATAAACTATATACTAAAGTGTTCAAAGACTTTAACAAACAAGAAAAAATACAAAACGTAATTAAATGTATATAGAGATATATATCCAAAAACTGGTTGCACCTCAACTAGGAATGGCAATGATATATCGATTATTTTTAAATGTCGATATATCGGAAGTCAAATATCAATAATTTTCATCGATATTTAACTTCTCGATATAACGATATATCAATACTAATTATTTTTAATATTTGTAGTAGATAAAAAAATTATTACTTAAATGTTTAAAACTGTCAGGAATGTTGTAAAAAAATAAAAAAGCTAAAGGTATCAAGCTAGTTTTTACTATTCTGCCGTATTAATTTATTCACTGCCTGTTAAGAAAAAAAATGTATGTGTAATATAAGATAATTTATCGATTTTTTTCTCTCTCAAATATCGATATATTGCTCTTCGACATATCGGATAATCAATATTAACCAAAACGATATTTATCTATATCGATATTTCGATGTTTTTTTAATTTGATATTCCTGACCTCAACCTAATAGATTTAAAAGCTTGCCGTCTAAAACTAATAAGTCGTTCGCCAAAAGGACCCAAATTATGAACGTTAACAAAATCGAGACATTCTTGCAAGTGGGGAGAAATATTCATAATTCGTATATTCGATTATTTTTAAACCTCTGTAAAAGAAGAAAAGTAGCCCTTTCTAAATTAGTCGCGTGGTGTATTTTGTACACCAATCCTAAAAAAAAGACATCACCATTTGCTTTAAAAACCGATTTTTTTACTACGAATCCCTGTATCTTAGCAGAAGGATTATTGATGTGCTGTGGTGGTCTTATTTGAAAATAGTATTTGGTTGTGACAATATCGATATTTGTTTGTAAACGGTGCTTAAAATACACCGCGCGACTAGTATTAATATAAGTGTTATCTGACGCAGTATTTTACTTTTTTACTTTCTTTTATAAAATTGAAGTAGTTATATAAAATGTATACAAGACATGTTTAACTTAGCCTTCCAGGGACCACTAAAAATTCCCAAAAAGTTAACCGACGTTCTCTACCAAATTATTTTAATTTGTATTTATTTTAAGGAAATATTTTGCTTTTATAAACTAGAATTATTAAGTTACAGGTTAAACATTTTTAATAAAAGAGTATCTGGCAATAAACACGTTATTTGTTAAACATATCTGCAATAAAGTAGCTTTGAAACTCCTAACTTTCTATTGGTGTCTTAAATACACCGCGCGACCAATTATGGTAAAATTTTTGACGCGCCTAATTAAGGGTTAATCTAAATAATTAACTTAGTACTACCTGATCCATTATCCGAAATAAGTCTTTCGCTCTCAGGGTCTATTTCTTTTCCTCGCCCACTTCCGCTACTATCGGCCTTTTTAAGAATTGACTTTGATCTTCTGTGAAGTTCAAGCTGAGGAGAAGTTGTTCCTCTACTATCCATTGAATCTGCCGAGAGTGATGATTTGCTCCCGCCATTTTTTCCTAAAATGTTATTAGGAACTTTGAATTAGTGATTTTTATTTTTCCTACGACCACTTGTGAAAATAGCAAATAGCACACTGATTTCAAGCATAGAAAATGCGTTATATCACACTAGTGTTGCAAAGTACTTTACAGCACTAGTGTTGCAAAGTACTTTACAACACTGGTGTGATACATATTATGATGTCGTTCTAAAAACTGCTATTGGTTTTGCAAGTGACATATTTATTGTAGTGACAGTAAAAAAAACTTTTATTTACCTTAAACGGTAGAACCCAAATTAGCGAAAATCATCTTATTTTATATTTATTAAAATTTACGAAAAAATAAAAACATAGACAAAAATAGACATAACCACAAAAAACAACTTTCACTGACTGGCACAGTGTTGTCAGGTAAGTAGATCAAATTAACAATCTCCCTTCTACCTTTGAGCACGTACTTTATAGAGGCAGCCTTGCCGCTTGACCGTTCGACCTAAAGCGCCAGAAAAAAAAGCCTATAGATCAAATTCCTTCCTCTCTTTCTTCGTGTACTCAAACAACTAGTTAAATCTTTTTTTAATCCCTAATTAAACCTAAGGCTAATACACACTTTATGAATCCACTTTCTTTTATCCATTCATAAATAGAATTAGACCCTTCCGACGTTGCCAAATGCTTTCCATATTTTGCATGGTAACTGACGTTTGGTAGTCCTTACTTTTAGGACTTTAGGTTATGCATTTACAATTTTCATATTTTTATATTTTTTCTTAAAAATATGAGGAAAAACTGTTATTTTTACTTAATTTTACATGTGATGTTTAGTTTCATTAACTCGTTTTACCAATTTTACCCCACCCAGCACCCCTTTCCACTTCCCGGTCCCGTAAGTTTATTTACTGATATTTTTTAAAAAACGGAATTTTTGGATATGCACCACTTACGTTTTATTTAGAAGAGTGTCTAAAATATGTAAGAATCGATAATTTTTAAAAAACTCTTATATTAGCAGAAAACCGTATTAAACTATTAGCGTTATTACCTAACAAAACCATACAATTTTTATTAAGTGAGGGCCTTTTTAAATTCCAAAATGATAAAAGTTATATAATGCTTCTAGGTAGGTGATTTTCGATGTAAAAATATTGTCAAAACAGTATAATATAGCAGTGAGGAAAAGTATATATCACACTAGTGTTGCAAAGTAAATATCACCCTAGTGTTGCAAAGTTCTCAATTGTTTTTATTTTTTCTGAACAGACAAACTTTAATTTTTTTTTTTGGTGAATAATTTGTGGTCGTAGGAAAAATAGTGTACAGTACTCGTGTGAAAATGACTTTCTTACACTCGTGGGTTTGTCGCACTCGTGTGAAATTAGTCATTTTCCACACTTGTAATGTAATATACTATATCTCTTATTTAAATATTTATAATATTTGACATTTTTTGTGTATCTCAACAAAAAATATTTAAAATCCCAAATTTAATTTATAATAAAAGTCCATGATTTTTTAGGCAACCCTGTAGCAATACCTTTGTTTAAATACCATATTTAATATAAAATGATTTTTATCCGGTAAACAGATGGATTCAGGTTGCTTTCTATTCGAAACTTAGACTCTTAAACTATATGTTTACTACTTTGATGTTATATTTTATTAATACAAAAATAATACTAAGATTTCAATACAGTACAACTTTATTATTTTAAATGGAAACTCGTATATTGTTTATTATCCTTAAAATTTAATTTTTACGTTTAAAAATGTAACATAAGCTACGGTTATTTTAACAAATAACGCAGTAACTTTGTATGTAGCAAATTTGAATTATTGTTAAATTATATTCTTGTCGCTATGAGGCCTTCGTTACATTTTTTGTAAAAAAGATTGAATCCATTTAAAATTATACGTTGCTCTATATCAGGGGTGGCCAACTTTAGACCCAATACTTTTCACTAACGAAACCCAGTGCAATCTATCAATTACATACTTCAGCGACGTTGTGCTGTGTGTTCTACGTATTTATATTTTTTTCTTGAACGATCGACTGGATTAATAGTTGCGAACGACCGGTCAATCGTGCTCGACCGTTTATTTTATTATCACAATAAATTTATTAGAATTACAAAAATATATTTACCAGCTCGAGAACCTCCCAAATTGTGCCCAAACAAATGTTGGTTTAGAATTCGTGTTGCTGAAGCTAATCCCCGGGCTGGTATTAAAGAAATCTTCTTGCGCTTCTCCAAACTTTCTTGAGAGTCCCTTTTTGTGCATCACCAAATCGTGTTCTTGGTCTAACAGCCTGGAACATAAAACCAGCTTCTATGGCAGTTGTCAACTTACCATACTATAAGAAAAATAACAATTAAACACTAATTTAGGCCGGTCCTTTTGTTTAAATTTCTAGAATAAAAGAAAACGCTAAATATGTGATTAAAAGTGCGAGAAGACGTAAAAAGAGGTACAAATGTAAAAGAGCAAATATACTTTTTGTAAGTTTCCACTTATTCCCAGTTTTTTAAGTTTAAACCTTCTTTCTTATTTCAAAAACAAGGTAATGCAAATATCTCTTTCCCAAAACCCTAAATAAATATTTAATTAGTGTGCAGAAAGTAAGTATTGTTTAATGCCTCAAAAACACCTGTTTACTGTCTCAACAAAGCTTGCTAATACTCATCTTTTACTTATGATCGGCCAAGTTCTGTAAAACTAAGTCAACAACCTTAGTTAGTATCAGAGTTCGTATAAAAAGGGGTCACGGCATGTCGCCATATTTACAAGTGTCAACATCAGCGGCAAAAACTGCAGTTTATATTATCATCAGAACAACCATTTACACAACAGTTTTTAATTATTATTACGTTGAAACTTTTTTACATTTGAATAAAAATCATTTGAGATCACATCTCTTAACAAATATCACTTTCAAAACAATGCAAAACAAAAAGCCTAAATTCTAGACGCCACTGGATTGATCATCAGCTGTCTAAACATAGTGATTTTACCCAGACTTGCCAATTTTTTCCTGTTATATGCCTCTCGCGCCACGGACCTCGAACCGCCTAAGTTAAGGTTTTGTTGGCCTTTCTAGTGTATACCTTGCATTTTTTAAAGTCTCTCCGTTTAATTTTTTAAACAGATTAATTTAAAAAAATACAATTTTGGATATAAAATTAATGGATAAATACGGTATCTTACAGTAAAATTGACGAATAAAAATTAAATGAAAAAGTGGTCCTTTAGTTACACCATTTTAAAGCTCCTGGCGAGCACTTTTTAACCCTAACGAGTATTTTATACCCTTAGACTTTAAAGTTAACTTACTAAAAAATTACGAAACTTTATGGAATTTTTTAAAAGCTCTTCTAAGGATCTTTCTCATAGTAATACTCGTAAGAATATGCAGGGTAGGACAAAGAGTATATATTTTTTAATAAAGCACACTGTATACCATTTTAAAGGTTATACTACTATAAGCTTTAAAAATACCACATTTAGTAGGTACATTTAACTTTATTACTTTCGAAAATAAATGCCATCCAAATCACGTATTAAGGTGTTTTTTGTCATTTTGTAGTTGATGAAGGTATTGACTTTACAATCTAGGGTTATAAAGTACTCGTCAAGAGCATTAAAATGATGTGCTACAAAAGCCATTTCCATTTAATTCTCCCAAGATGGCGCCCAGGAGCCATCTTAAAATTTTTATCTGTCAGTTAAATATAGTATTTATGTGTTTTTGCTATTCAAAACGTGGCTCTGTTTTAAATGCATTAAATTGGACAAAAGGTGTAAAGTGTTCAAAGAAACTGGTACAAATATTTTTACTTAGGATTTTGGAGGACCAGAAAAATTTAGGGCCATTTGAGCCAAGAAAAACTTTGTTTTTATGCTATTTTTGAAGGAGTTTTCTGATTATTAAATAATTAAACCCCAGGACTGCGACATTCAAAGGATGCAATTCGGTTGTCAGAAACTTATTTAAAGTTGATAAGTTTATAAAAAATTAAAATAATGTGACTTGGAAACCAACCCAAAACCAAAAAACTGAGAAGGTTCTTTACAAGGTAAAAAAGTTTGTGGAGCTATGGTTTTATGCCTACCAAGAGAGCGATGATAAAGTGTATTTAATTTTAAACAAAGAAGGAAAATATATTACACAGATGTACTACTAAAAGTTGAGAAAAATTATTTATTAATTATAAAAATAAACAATTTTTAAAAGTAATACCTGGAATCTAGTTTTCCGGTGCTTTGGCCCAGGCGAATCGTTTAAACTAACTCGGCTCCCTCTATCCATAATTTGTCCAAATGCACCGAAACATGTTTGTTCTTCAATTGGCGATGCTCCTAAACTTCTTAAGGCTGTGTCTCCACTAGCTGATTTTTTGACTGTTGGTATACGTTGAGGGGTGGTGGGACAGGAGGTGGAGCTGTTGTTGGGCTGTTATCACTTGATTTGTCCAGCGGATTGACATAAAGGTTACTATCCAGTGTTAGTGTAGTGGGTTCTAGAATGTCTGATGTTAGATCGCCCTAGAAAATGCATTTTTAAATACATTACATAAATACATTAGTTTTAAGAAATTTTTGGTAAACTGAGAAATCAAAGAAAGAAAGATAGTAAATAAAATAGAGTGGGAATGCGTAAGTTGGGAAAAAAAACTGAAGATTCAGTTTTTTGTTTCAAGCCCAAAGTTCTAAGCGTCATGTCCTATACCTAGAGCTGTACGTAGGGGTGAGGGGGCAATAAAGCAATAGAGCAAATAAGAAGCCCAAAAAGACCTCTTAAAGTAGGGTTGTTTGCTGAAGGTGGCGCCTAGGCCGCATTGTTTTCTTATATGGAGACCTTTATTTTATTTTTTTATTTTTTTGTTGTCGCTTTTGTGCCCCCCTCAAATCAATTTCTGCGTACGGCCCTGCTTATACCTTATGTGAACATATATTAGGTCCTTATTTTTGATCCAATTGCAATTAAATTAGTATTGTTAAATTCGTCAATAATCCTTTTTTTTGAAAAATGGTTGTCTAATAAAGGTTGCCATTTAAAAATACAAGTTAAACACGGAAATAATATATTAAATTTAAATTCTTATATTTGATACTACTCACAAAAACTTTGCGATTGTATTTTTTTAACATCACCTAAGATCCTTAAATTATTTTGGGCCAAATCAAGCAGGGGCGGTCATATCGACTTTCTGAGGGGGGCATGGGCCGAGGAGAAGTGTGTGAGGTGGCAAAAAACAAAAATTTTTAAAGGAGGTTCAAATTTTTTGAGGAGCAAAGAAAAAAAATCCTCTAACCTCTTTTTATTGTTTTCACCTTTCATTCTTTTTATAAAATTACACAAAACCTTCTTCCCACGTATTTGAAAAGGTCTCACTCTTCAATTCCATCATCAGCCTCACCCCTCGGACCAACCTTGGGGGACCCTCAATAAATGCCCATATTTGCCATTAGACATGTATGAAAAACAATAAAATGGAAAGGATGCCGCATCCAAGGGAGGGGGCCTTGGCCCTCATGGCCCCCCTATGACCGCCCCTGAAATCAAGGCCACCTACATGCAATATTAAAAGTGACTCTAAAAAATTAAGCGTGCGTAAATACTTTTAAAAATGTCACATTCTGAGTTATAATTGTTTCAAAAATCCAAAAATAATAAAATACACAGTGTTAAATTCAAAATAAGAGTAATTTTTGGTTAAACCGGTGTTTGGTAAACAAGTGACTGTATAGTGAAAAATATGCTAAACTCTCCTTCTCTTATACCATTAATCTATGTATACCAAGTTTCATTTTATTATGTCTAATACTTTAGTCTGTTAGCTTGTTTGTCCAATAGATTTGTTAACACCCGGTATTCGCTTTTGAAATCCGTTTAAAATTTTATTAAGTTAAAGATAAAACCTATGTATGTATACCTATAATTATTTTACAACAAAATATGGTGTTATTGCAATAAGATGGTCATACATTTGGAATGTGTTTAACTATACGGGTAATTTAGTTTTTGTTTTTGGGTTTTCGGTCAATTAAATGAGAAACTATTTGATGTTTGTTGACGTTTCGGTTTATTATTAAACCATCTTCAGAATCTATAATTTAAAAACAACGATCTTAATTTTAATACAAAGCAAAGAAAAATATTATTCAAGGGCGCTGCTATTATTAATATAAAATAATTTAAAATTAACATACCTTTTTTAAACTTAATCACTGTGACTGGACACAGGACTAGTGATTAAGTTTAAAAAAGGTATGTTAATTTTAAATTATTTTATATTAATAATAGCAGCGCCCTTGAATAATATTTTTCTTTGCTTTGTATTAAAATTAAGATCGTTGTTTTTTAAATTATAGATTCTGAAGATGGTTTAATAATAAACCGAAACGTCAACAAACATCAAATAGTTTCTCATTTAATTGACCGAAACCAAAAACAAAAACTAAATTAATAAATATACGGTCAGGAAAAGAATATACGGGTAATGTCAAGTTATAAACTTGCTCCTCTACTAACCTCCTTAATTGTGACATTACAAAATAAATAAAAAATATTTTTTTGTATTTTTTACTTTAAATAAATAATTAAATTTTTATTACCTTCTAAAGTACACAAGGCACAAAAAAATTATACAGGGTGTAACAGAATATTGTTATGAATTGCGTCTCAAGCGCTACTTACATTATTTATAATTTGTATATGTGTGTCATACCCATAGGAAATAAGTATCATTCCCTGGCCATCCTATGAGGCAGGACTTAAGTCGAAACCTTTGCTAACTTCCTTATTATTGCAGATAAAAAGTTGCTTAAATTAGAGAAGTTGTAGGTAGTATTTTTTCCGCTGATTAACGTGCTGCAATAGGAAAAACCAGTCGAAATATAGATTTCGATTTATTTCAAAAAAATTTTTTTTTTTTTTTAACAGAAACCCCTGTATGTTATGTCACCATTTAAAAGATCTATTACAGAGCTTTAAAAATCTATCTCTTATAGTTTATAAAATATGGCCGTCCAAATCTGAAAATCGTGTAAAACATTATATTATTACAGCTCTATGCAATAAGCACCGAGTTTAATGTCGTAGATAAAATGGACATAATACCTACTATTTTCAGATTTGAATAGCCCTATTTTTAAAACTATAAGAGATAGACATAGCAAAAAAGTAACACTTTACTATCAAATTCCCGAGGATGGCCATATTTCCAAAACTATTTAAAATTGAATATATCACGGCTTTTTTAAAAGCTCTTTGATAGTTCTTTCAAATGGTGATAACATGTATAGGTTGTTCCTTTAAAAATATATATATTTTTTTCCACTAAATCAAAAATCTGATGATTATTTTTTTCTATTGGCAGCACGTTAATCAACGGATAACATACCACTATACTATAATATTTAACCGGTTTCGCATCTTTAATAATACAAAAATAGCAATAGTACCGACTTAAGTTTGATCACCCTGTATACTATTATTACTTTGTACAAGTAAAAAAAAGTTATGGGATTGTAATTCTGCAAATTTTTAACTAGGTAGCCAGTAAATTGTGGTATATTTTTTGATAACTAGAATTTGAAAGTTACCTGAGAGTTAAATGGATGCGTTGTACAACTTGCAAATGTATCCGAACTATCCATACTAGCGAGTTCACCACCATTAACTTTTTTGGAGGTACCACATCTACTTCTGAAAAAATTCCAAGAGGCATAACGTTTTGTTGAGCTTTTTCATAAGCATCTTCGTGTGATAACTTTCTCATTTCGAAACAAACTGGGTTTCGAAAGTCGCTTGTGGCTAGAGGCATAAGATTTTCTGCGTCCACAAAGTGTCTATAATCCTGCAATATAAAATTTAAAACATATTGTAAATATTTTAACTGCACATGCAATTCCGCTTGTATTATTTTTAACAATAAATTATTAACCATAGTTTGTTTAGAAAGTAGGGAAGGTCCGGGAAGCCTCGCCCGTCGGGTAATGCCGTCCACATTTCCAAACGCAACCTCTTATCGGTCTAATATCTAAAACTTTATACAAGCATTAAAGCTAAAATGCTAACTACTAATTTGCACTCCGAAAAACCGTGATAAAATCTTTAGGCGTCAAAAAATGTTTTGGATGCAGGTTGATTTAATTTTTCTTCTGTAATAATTTAAATATAAGATGATCAGTAAGATACATAAGTATTTAATTGCATCAATAATATAGCAAAATGTAGACGGGGTTTATTTTATTAGGCATTACTAAAATATTAAATGTAAGGTTTTTTTAAGAAGATCGCAATTGTAAAGAAAAAATTGCCTTATCGGGTAAGACCGCCCAAAGGAAATTGCTCTTGCCAAGGTGGCATCAAAACATATATTTGCGATTAAGCTGTGTGTGTATCTTGTTTATTTTTATATAAAATTTGTTAAAAGAAATTACTTTTTATGTTAAGTTTTACCTTTTAGTATTATGCCCATAATTTTATAATTTCCAAGAATCTGAATGCCTAGGACTTATAATAAATATTAGGTGACAAGTTATATGGTTTAATTTATTTAAAATATTTTATTTTATGGTAAAAACATATTTTAACTGGTGGGAGGCTCTATCCAACCTATTGGGCTTCCGTAAACTGGTACGGTCTTAAAAACATACAAGGTGACCAAACTTTAGTCGGCACTATTGGTTACTTTGTGATTATTGAAGATACGATGTCGGTTACATTAGTAAAGTTGTAGTATTTTTTCCGCTTATTAAAGTGCTGTCAACAGAAAAACAATTGAACATAAAGTTTTAGAATTATTGCTAAAAAATTACTTCTTTAAATTTAAACACCCTGTATACTAATGTCACCATTTGAAAGATCTATCAAAGAGCTTTAAAAAAAGTCAACATATGCATATATCCAAATTTTAATAGTTTTGAAAATACCTAACATAGAGATTTTAAAGACCTTCTAAGAATATACCCCATTTGATAATTTGATATGTCTATCTCTTATGGTTTTGGAGGTATGGCCATCCAAATCTAAAAGTTATGTTAAATTTCCATTTAATTTACAAATCTAAGCTATAAGCACCAAGTTTAGCATCTTAGTTAGAATTGAAATTATATCTACCATTTTCTAGATTTGGATGACGATATAAACAATAAGATATAGAATATAGACATATCAAATGTGGTATACTCTTGAAGGTCTTTAAAATATCTATTTAAGGGTGATAAAATATACAGGTTGTTTTATTTAAAAATTCCAGTTTACCATTAAATTCCAGAAGATGGCTATATTTCCGAAACTATTATTATTATTATTATTAGATATATCACATGTAAACTTTGTTTTTAAAGCACTTTGATCGATCTTTCGAATGGTGATATTATATAGATGTTTTTTAAATATTGTTTTTTGCAATAAATCAAAAACCTAATGTTTATTTGTTTTTCTGTTGGTAGCACGTTAATCACCGAAACAGATACTATACTTTACCACTTTAACCTTTAACCGACATCGTATCTAAAATAATAAAGAAGTTAGCAATAGTGCCGACTTAAGTTTGATCACTCTGTAGAATTTTTTTAATTGAAAACGATAAATTATTCAAAAATTAAGCAAACCTTAATAGAAACAATGGATATGAGCAATTAACACCTATTTCAATAGTGACTCATATTTTAGTAAACACTTCACAGTAATTAAATTTGCTTAACCCTACAGTAGTCGCGTGCGGACTGACAGACCGACGATAACTTAAAATTTTGATAAAAACTTTAAATACGCTACTGTATCCGCGCTGCTTTATGAATGCATTCTAATTCTTACTTCTTTTCATTATAATTCGTGCGACTGTCTAACTAAGAGCAAAAAAGGTCTTTTATACTTTCTTTTTATACTAATTTTTTAGTTCCAAGGTTGTCTTAATTGCTTTTGTAGATAAGTCAGTTTTTAAATTCCTATGAGAAGAAAACAGCCCTTTGGATTTGCTAGAAACAGTTACCACAGACAGAATATTTTGACCATGATTCTGACGAAGGTAAGAAAACCAGGCATAAATTAGTTAATTTTTTTCTAACTAGGTTAACGACAAGAATTATGTTTTAAGACTTTTAATCAAACTGTAATAAATCAAATGACCGAGATGCTGAACCTCTAAATTAGACGACAAAACAGATTTTAAGCTTGGGCCAGCAAAAGTTTAAGTTCGATGGGTAGATAAGTAAACCAAGTGCAGAAACCACTCAAGCAACGGTTCGTAATGTGTTTCTGCAGTACATTTTATGGTTATTTCATTGTATCCATTTACTAAAAATCCCGTTTCTATTATAGAATATCACTATTTGATAAAATAAAGGTATATTATAATATAATTCTGTTGCAGAAACAAGTAAAGTACAAAGAAAGTATAAGGTACCTGCGGAATATAAGGCCGATCTAACGCTAAATGTAAAAAAACCTCGAATAAATTAAGAAAATTAAGCAAAATTTTGTTTAGATTAAAAATTGCTTATTTATTGTAAAAACAAAATAAATAAAATAACAAAAATAAATATGGAACCAACTAAAAAAAATATTAAAAACCCCTTTTTATGGACCCTATTAAACTACCATAGGTAAATAAGGCCCCAAAATTTTGTGTTTTTGTTTTAAAGAAAGTAATTAAAGAAGCTTTTAATATTTCATATGCGAATTAATATTTGGTTTATTAGTTATAATTAGTTTCTTTTTACTAGGCTCAGTTTTCTATTAAAGTATAGTTTAAAGTCGGAAATACATAGTTTTTAAAAGTGGGCCTTATATTCCTTTGCTTTACAATTTCTTAAGCCAATGATTTTAGTATGTCCTGTAGCTACCCAAGCAGCACACTTGACTTTTATAAGCTATGACCTACTCCAGTGGGCCTTATTAGCCGCTGGACACAATTTTAAAAAACTACAAATTTACAACAAAATTACTTTTTTTTCTAAAAATTCACAAAAAACAAAATATCACCTTATTTCTAATTAATAATAAAATCTGAATACTTTTAGTTTTTCTTAGACAATAATTATAAATCTCTTATGATGATACCGCACCCTGTCACCAATTCTTTACTATTAAAAAAAGGCAGGGCGTAGCAGCCCCGCGTACTTCCCGTGATATTTATTAGTCTTACGCATGTATGGGTAATGTTTAAACCTAAACCCATATAATATGCCGGAGTTTTTAATTTGCGCCTTATTAACACCCCGAGCCTTAAATGCCTCAGGTAACTTAGTTTAAAAAAAACAAATAATGGATATTAAAGGGTTAATATAAAAGTAATATCTATTTTGGGAACCTATTTTTTTTCACCCTTTCGGGGTCATCCCACCCAGGTCCGACGACCGCCCCCTAGGTGGTGCACTGCAGCCTGAAGGCTTATTGTACCTTGACCCCTACTCCTTCTCATTTACACACCATTCATTCCATAACTTGGATGGTTCTTGCTCGGTCCTATTAAGGACTTTTCTAATTTTTTAAGGCCAAAATCTGTGTAATTTTTAGGATACAAAGTTTTTGCTGGTATACCTAAAATTTATTAAAGTGCACTTAACTTGTTTCTAAAATAAACGATTTAATTTCGTTTTTGTTTTATTTGCTAGGCAAATAATTGTTAAATTAAAACGTCAGATACAAATCAACAAACTCTTTACAGGATATTAAGTAATGACGTAAAGAGGAATGTTAAACAACAAATCTGTGGTTTAAACCTAAGGTTAAAGTAAAAACCCCATAAAACAAGCGATCCTAAAACCTATTATTGGTCGGTATTTAAGTATTTTATATTTGCTATTGGCAACTAAGAGTAATGATTCATTTAAATTTGTTTTATAAACTAGAAGCAGTACATGCTTAAAATAAACAACAACCAATAAATTATTAATTAAAACCCATTTTATTATACTGATCAGGTTTAAATATATTTTAATCCAACAGAATTACTGCCAAATTAACAACTGGCACTATAACTCAAAAAGAAATTGCTATTTTAAAAATGTATATTATATTTAGCTTGTCTCAATACTTTTAATATCTAATTTGTGTTAAATTTTTAATTAATGTTTTTTTTTAAGTTTTAATAAATTGTTGGTTTTACTTTTAAAAATATATATACACTTTAAAATAGCTTGTGCAATGCGATGTCACCAGACATAAAATCTCCGTTTATTTTTAAATTAATTAGATAAAGACTTAAACAATTCTGGCCACACTTGTTACCTTACTGTGCTTGAAACGTGATACGTAATTTTAAGTGAATAACCGCACCAAGCCCAGATTCACAATTATAGAGGAAAGTAGGGCAGATTCATTCGGAAACATTTAAAAGCACTTTTTATGCCCTTTAAAGTATAAAAAGCATTTTTGTCTTGCTAAGTCTATTGTTTTATGTATGTATATCTTCTTGATTCATTGATAAAACAGATTTTCCTACTTATCTCTGTTCCTTTTTATTCAAACTTTCAGTGTAGTATGGGTGTTAACTTATTTGTAAAGGTTTATTATCAGGTGTAATTTAAAGCTTAGTATAACATAATTATATAACCGCAATTTTATTAAATACAAAACTTTTTGCACCGCATCCTCCTACATTACACATACACCAGCGAGATGCACGGCTGCGGGCTCGTAGCGGTTATGTGTGGCCAGATCTTAAGTGTGACAGCGCCATATTAACGGCATATTTTCTTTTGTACCTTATCTGAACTTACATTTTGATTGTTTTCTAAACACGACAACATTTTGTGACTGCGCTTATTTTCTACCTCATATGTGTGTCACCAGAACTGACTAAAACATTTCTTTTTAAAAAATAAAACTTTTTTTTTTTAACATATTGTTACGTTAATGTTCTTATTTGCGCATTTATGCTTTTATTATTATTAGTAGGTAGGTATGTCGTGTCAAAGCATGTTTGATAAGATTAATTTATTTAATAGATCTTAGATCTAGGCAGCGAAAAAGAGGGGCTTCGCTGAAGCGACTTTGTCCACGTCTATATTAGTCGCTACGCCACTGATATCAATTTTTAAACTTCAATATTTTTCAAAAATCTCCAAATATAACTTTTTCGCTTGTACACAGACTGTCCACGGATGGGTTTTATAAGAGGACAAGAGTATTTATTATTTATCATTATTTATAAAAAATTTGCCTGTAAAGAAAATGTTGATTTTGTATACAGGGTTTGCAAAAACTTGAAAACGTGATTTATCTCTAAGAGGAAACTACCTTTTTTTTCACTTTTAAGTAAAATGTCATTAGAAAAATGTA